>LR877160.1:392500-610643 GCA_903995115.1 Angomonas deanei
AAAAAAAAAAAAAAAAAAAAAAAAAAAAAAAAAAAAAAAAAAAAAAAAAAAAAAAAAAAAAAAAAAAAAAAAAAAAAAAAAAAAAAAAAAAAAAAAAAAAAAAAAAAAAAAAAAAAAAAAAAAAAACCAACAAAAAAAAAAACCAAACAACCAAACACCCCACCCCCCCCCCCCCCCCCCAACAAACAAACAAAAAAAAAAAAAAAAAAACAAAAAAAAAAAAAAAAAAAAAAAAAAAAAAAAAAAAAAAAAAAAAAAAAAAAAAAAAAAAAAAAAAAAAAAAAAAAAAAAAAAAAAAAAAAAAAAAAAAAAAAAAAAAAAAAAAAAAAAAAAAAAAAAAAAAAAAAAAAAAAATAAAAAAAAAAAAAAAAAAAAAAAAAAAAAAAAAAAAAAAAAAAAAAAAAAAAAAAAAAAAAAAAAAAAAAAAAAAAAAAAAAAAAAAAAAAAAAAAAAAAAAAAAAAAAAAAAAAAAAAAAAAAAAAAAAAAAAAAAAAAAAAAAAAAAAAAAAAAAAAAAAAAAAAAAAAAAAAAAAAAAAAAAAAAAAAAAAAAAAAAAAAAAAAAAAAAAAAAAAAAAAAAAAAAAAAAAAAAAAAAAAAAAAAAAAAAAAAAAAAAAAAAAAAAAAAAAAAAAAAAAAAAAAAAAAAAAAAAAAAAAAAAAAAAAAAAAAAAAAAAAAAAAAAAAAAAAAAAAAAAAAAAAAAAAAAAAAAAAAAAAAAAAAAAAAAAAAAAAAAAAAAAAAAAAAAAAAAAAAAAAAAAAAAAAAAAAAAAAAAAAAAAAAAAAAAAAAAAAAAAAAAAAAAAAAAAAAAAAAAAAAAAAAAAAAAAAAAAAAAAAAAAAAAAAAAAAAAAAAAAAAAAAAAAAAAAAAAAAAAAAAAAAAAAAAAAAAAAAAAAAAAAAAAAAAAAAAAAAAAAAAAAAAAAAAAAAAAAAAAAAAAAAAAAAAAAAAAAAAAAAAAAACAAAAAAAAACCCAACAAAAAACCAAACAAAACAACCACCAAACCAACACCCTCACAACCCACCCTTCTTTCTTCCTCCCTTCCAAACAAACTACTTTCCCCATTTACTTTTTATTTTTTTTTTTTTATTTTTTAAAAAAAAAAAAAAAAAAAATAAAAAAAAAAAAAAAAAAAAAAAAAAAATAATTATTTTTTAAAAAATATATTTATTTTTTTTTTTTTTTTTTTTTTTTTTTTTTTTTTTATATTATTTATTTTTTTTTTTTATTATTCAGCTGGTGGACGTCCTTCTCGACGTGGTTTCGTTTCCGCTTGAACGCGTTATTATTTTTATAAGATTTGCTGACCTCCCCGATTTCGGAAGGATTGTTGTTAAATTTTTTATGTTTTTTACTGTTATTATTATTATTATTATTATTGTTAATGTTAACAGAGGCAAAACTGCTGTTCACCCCTTTGCTAATAGGGCTATGATTCAGCGAAGATAATGAAGCGGAAGTCTTCATTATTGTTATTATTTTTTATTACTAAAAAAAAAAAAAATGATGTAACGAGGAGCCAAAAATATAATTTTCCTTTCCTGTTTTATCTACAAAAATAAAAATTAATACAGAAATCACAAAAATAATAATATTATATATATGAAAAAAAAAAAAAAGTACAAAAATATTTTAAAAGACGCTTTTTTATAATTGTTTCAAAAAAAGCGAAGAAATAGTAATATATAACCACAATGGTATAAATACCTGAAAAAAAAAAAAAAGAGCAAATTGAAAATGGTGTCTTATAACATAAATCTATCGTTTTTTTTTTTTTTTTAAAAAAAAGTACAGAGAGAGAGAGAATGCATAAATGAGCATATAGCACGCAGAGTGCAATTCTTACGACAAACGTGAAAAGAAATTATGAAAGAAGCGTTATTATTGTAATAGGTGTACGTATATAGGTTCAGCACGGAAACGATATACACGTCATTTTTTTTTTTTTTAAATTTTAATGTTTTGTTTTGTTGTTGTGCTTTACCTTCTTTTTTTTTTTTTACAAGTAGTATATATAAATCTGAATTACACCAACGGACGCGCTGCAAAAATGACACGTTCTGGGAATAACAACAATAAAAAAAACAAAAAACATCCACTCGTTTTTTCGTTTTTTTTCAAAGTACGTTTCGAATATCCTCAATCAGCTTAGCCGTCTCCGCGTCGTCGGGGTCCGCCTCCTTGGCCTGCAGCGCCGCCTCCAGTGCCTCCTTCATGCGACCACTGTCCGCTAGAATCGCTGCCTTCGCCTTGAGCAAGACACACGCGGTATTACTGCTGGCCTCCCCCACACTTTCCATCTCCTGCTGCGGCGGCCCCTCGGTGAGCTGTTCCGCTATGAAGGCGAGCGCCTTCTCATCGCCCTGCAGCTCCGACAGCAGAAACGCCTTTTCACGGAGGCGGTCCGCGCTGGGGTGGGCACGGAGGAGCGCCTCTAGCAGCAGCAGATGCTCCTCCTGCCCTGGGGTCCCTTCGGAGAGTTCCTCACTGACGGCGATGAGCCGCTCCAGGCACTCCACGTAGTAGGGGCAGAGGGTGACGGCGGACTGGTAGGCCTCCTTCGCACCTTGCAGGTCTCCTGACTGCTCCAAGGCATCCCCAAGGACATTGTAGGCGTGATGGACTCTCTCCCAGACGCCTTTCCCCACTGTGGTGGACAGCTGGGCCGCCTCCTTGGCCTTGGTGAGCTGCTCCGCCGGGAGCTCCTCGACCCCGCTGGGGTGGGTGAGGTACAGTTCCGCTAAATAGAGATACGCCCGCGCGTAGGCGGCGCGCTCCTTCTTGTCGGTGAGGGCAACGATCTCCTCCGGGGTCTTTTGGTACTTCTTGATGAGCTCCTCCATGGCCTGAATGGCCGCCGCGGTACCTTCGTTAATTTCTAAAATTTTCACCGTCATCATCTCCGACAAGAGGAGCTGCTGCACCATGCGATACTTGTCCGAGGCAATCGCGTACGTCTCCTTGGCGTCCTCCTTGCCGTTGAGCTGCACGGAAAGTTCCGAGGCGGCGTCGAGCAGCTCGCCCTGCTGGAAGGGGAGGGCGCTCTCTGCCTTGAAGATGAAGAGGCGGAGGGCACCGAGGGGGTAGTCGCGGTCCCACAGGTTGTAGCCTTCTTCTATTTGTTTTTTCGCATACTTGTCCGCGGTGGACTCGGAACGTATACGAGCCGCTTGCATGATGTGTTATTATAAAAAAATGTTGAGATACTATGTTTTTCTTTTTCCTACAAGTGAATATCAGAGAGAAAAGTGTTATAACAAAAGATGGTATATTTTTGTTGTTGCATGAAATTAGCTTCACTTTTTGTGTTTGAGAGTCCTTTTTTTGTTTTTTTTTTGTTTTAACGATACTTTATAGTTTAATAATATACTAATACAATAAAATTAATTTATTATTTTCGTGTTTTAAAATGTTATTTTATTATTATTAATGGTTAACATTGAAAACGTAATGATATGGGGTCTTTTCTTCATTTTTTTTTGTTTTTGTTTTTCATTTTTAACCCTCTTCGCTACAAAAAGGTAAAAAAAAAAAAAAAGTAAAACAAATCAAATAGTTTTTCTTGTTTGGGGGTTTCGAATTAAACAGAATGGGAACATGCACTTTATATTTTTTATTATTATTACGCTGTTTCTTCTTCCGGCGTGACAGTCACCGTCACCTCCTGCGCCTCCTCTCCCTCCTTCGGTTTCTTAAAATACTTCTTGTAAACAAAGTAGGTACCCAAGATCACACAGATGGGCACAATGAGGAGGAGCGGTATCGTCCACCAGCTCAACTTGCTGCTGGTGTCATTGTTGGGGTCGTCGGGGACGGGCTCGGCATTCACACTATCGCTGTTGATGGCAAAGAAGTTCACTCGGCTAGCACGCTCGGCAGGGGTGTCGTAGAACTTGGTGAAGAGGGTCTGCGTGAGGGTGGTCGTCGCGCTCGAGGGCATAAAGGCACCAGTCGTTGTATTGAACATGGCGCTGCTGAGGGCCGCCCCGTTACTGAAGTAGAAGGAGCTGGACAGAGGGGCCACCACCGTCTTGTAGGGGGATACCACCGTATTATGATGATGAATGAGCTCCTGCAGCAGGGGCCCATTGTAGGTGTTGTTTCGAATAAGGTTCGTGGCGCGGTATAGAATCTCCGAGGCGTTCAGCAGGGTCGAGTCGGCCAGCAAGACGTCCGTCGCCACCGAGAGGGTGAGGACGTAGGTCTTGAGCTTCAGTGGGGTCGCGGGACTACCCGTTGGCTTACTCTCACTGTGACTACCGTACAGCGTCGGCTCCTCCTCGCCCAGCAGGGACGGCTCTTGCGACAGCTTCTGCAATGTCTCCACGTCCTCTGCGGTAGGGGCGTCCACGTCTGCCGTCGGCTGCAGTTGGGCCAGCAGCACGTTACTGGTGTTGGGCAGACCTACCGCCGTCTGTACGGCCACCACAAACTGCTCCATCGCCGCATCGGTGAGATTGAGGGTCATCAGCGAGGTCTGATTGATCGTGACGCCACTCGCTTCGCTGCTGCTACCGCTATCGGCTGTGGTCTCCACCACACGCACCAACAGAGGGATCAGAACGGACATGTCCCTGGCATAGTAGTTGCCCACCCGGTACCGCAGGCTGTCCTCCTCTTCTGGGGTGCGGCTGGTCAGGACGGGGTCGGTCTTCAGGTACAGCGGCACGGACGCATTCTTCTCACTGGAGGGGTCCGCGGCGCCAAAGGCATCGTAGTAGTCTGGACTGAAGTAGTGCTCCCCGTCGAGGGAGACACACACCACCGCACTCTCCCCAGCCAGCAGACGATCCTGCACCGACCGTCGCAACACGTCAAAGACATTGGTGTTGGTGTAGTTGTGGAGGAGACCAATCGTCTGGGCGCGCAATGTTTGGTTCAGCAAGAGCGGATTGCGAGTGACCACCGTCTGCAGCAGCGTCTTCTCCTTCACGGTGAGATTAAGGAAAGAGACCACCGCCTCTTCGCTCATCTCGCTGCTGTTGACCGTCCAGCTACCGTGCTGGGTCACAAACCACTGCACCACATCGGCCGTGCGGTTGGCTTGGTAGGAGGCGGCCTCTTCATTGAACAAGGCGCCGTCGGTGAGGTTGACGAGGAACTGCGGGGCGGCAAGTCCCACCGTGAGGTTCCCATTGTTCTGGTACGCCTCACAGGTGTGACCGACCACGCTGGAGCGGAGCAGCGACACCACCGCCACGGAGGTGGGGATGGAGTCCAACAAGGACGACACGCTGCGAGAAAGGCACCAGCCGTGCGCCCCTCCGTGAGACCACTGCCTGAAAAGAGGGAGGCGGCGACATTGGTGCTGTTCGTGTCGTTGAAGTAGTAAAAGCTGGGGGGCCGCGCCAACACTCTTTCTCCACTCGCTAACAGGGCGAAGAGGTTTGTCTCCTCCACGTGGTAGCGGTAGCTGTTGTTGTGGACCGACTGATACGAGGGCCACTCGTTGAGGCGCTGCAGGGAGGCAACGGCGTTACTTCGTGCGATGGTGCGCTCATAGTAGTTCCGTGTGAGAGGGGGCGGCACCAGACTGTTGACCGTGGGCGGCAGCACCAGCAGGGACAGCGGTCCCTCACCGGCCGACTGGAAGCTCAGACCCTGATTGAGACTGTAACACAACAGAAGGCGTGACGAAGGGTCGACGTTCTCGGAGAGGTTGGAGCGGTACTGCAGGTAGGCGGCGGGAATAGTCAAGAACCCATCCTCCACCCGTATCCACGGCGCGGTAAGGAGCGAGAGATGCTCCACCGACGACTGGTTGCCACGGATGACACTCTCCCCTGTCATCGCATCCACCTGCTGCAGCACATTATTGCACCCCTTGTTGTACACGAGCGAGACGGTCTTGTTCTGGGCGGCATCATAGTAGTCAAACGACAGAGTTGGCTTCGTAAACGCGAACCAAACGGCGGGATAGGGGTTGGGCGAGGCGGCCTTGAGGTTAGGGAAGCTCTGTATGGCGGTTCCCTCCAGCGCGAGCTGCGCGTTGCTGCCTTGGAACACCCGCACGCTACCCTCCGCTATCCTGCCCACCCGCCGGACCGTCACCTTGTTGGTGACAATGACCTGTACAGACGTGGCGAGGTACTCCACCGTACTGTTGTGGAGGATCGCCTCCTCATACCCACGCAACCGTCGCCGGCACACCTGGTAGGTCCCTACCGGCATGTAGCCCATGCCCACGCCTGGCTGCAGGTACACCGCACGCTGGGGGGCGTGGTCGTCCACCGGGGACCACTGGAAGGGTCGGACGAGGGGCATGTCCATCGCGTAAGAAGTGTAGGCGTAGGCCCCCTCGCAGAGCTCTGCTGGGGTGCGACCGGCCTGAACAGGGACGAGGCGAACCAGCGATCCCTCGTGCAGTCCACGGTAGCACGTCGGCGGTACGGGGACGAGGACACCGGTGTCGACCCGGCGGAGGTACTCCACCGAACTGCGCATCTCTCCCAGTCCCACGCAGTCGAGCGACGTCTCCCACAGCGTCGCGTGCAGACCGGTCTCCTCGACTGGCCAGCGGTAATCAATGAAGAAGGGGACCGACTTGACCCCCTCCGCGGACGTCTGATAGAGATTCTCGATTTGTACCTTGGAGACGGCCGGGATGAACAACTTTCCTTGACTGATGTAACCAACCCCGGCAACGAAGCCGGTCCAG
The DNA here is from genome assembly GCA_903995115.1 of Angomonas deanei. NCBI lineage: Eukaryota > Euglenozoa > Kinetoplastea > Trypanosomatida > Trypanosomatidae > Angomonas > Angomonas deanei. The sequence goes on from LR877160.1 coordinate 399,158, forward strand.
AGCGCATCGGAGGTGAAGAGATTGATGTACTGCTGCACCTCTGTGTCCTCAAAGGGCGGCGGTGTGGTGTCGTAGAACCTCGTGTGGTAGCGGCTGTCGAGCACCAACGCGGCGTAGCTGTGATGCTCGTAGATATCCATCTCGCTCGAGTAGGTGTCCTCTTCCTGCTCGCTGTCCCGCACCCGCAGGGTTGGGGACCAGTCTGCTGTGAAGTAGGACGCCCCCACCGAGAGGTACGTGGCCCCGCCGTCGAGGGAGAGACAGAGGGAGGCGGGGTTCCATGGAAGGAAGAGGTCATCGAGTGCCCCGTCGACGTGACTGTAGGGGAGGGACGCCACAAAGGCGGGGGCGGTACCCTTCGCCAGACTGTTCACGGCGAGCACATCCCCATCGAAGGTGGCCTGCAGCGGGGTGTAGGGAATGACATCCGCAGCGGTACTGTAGGCGCCGCTGCCACACGGTTTGCCAACCTGAACGGAGGCGAGGGAAAGGAACGGCAGGACGGAGGGCTCATTCAAATAGTGCAACAGCAAGATCTTTGCCTTCTCCTTGGCCTCCAACTCCGCCCACTCCTCCTCGGATAGCGTCCAGAGGCGGCTCGACTCGGAGCTGGTGAGCGTGAACGGCACCAATAAATCTTCCTTCTCGCGGCGCAGGAGGAGGTGACGCTGATCGACGGCCTCCAGTGCGGCGTTCGTCTCCCACTTGTGGAGGGAGATGGATTCGATGGTGACATTCAGCACGTACAAGTAGATACCAGAGGGTACGAACCCCGTCATCGTGCGGTCCACGCTGGCCTCACTGTCGTCCTCATTTTCATCTTCCACGCCTCTCGTGAGCCCCGCGCCGTCGGTTTCGCTCTGAATGCACAACTGTAGTCGTACCGCCGTCGCGTTGGCGGTGTGCTGCGAGGTGATGGCAATCACATTATCCTCAGCGACGGTGATGACATCCAAGTTCTCCTTGTCCACCGTGCAGGAGGACGACAGCACCACCACGCTGCCTTGCGGGAAGAGCGGCTTCTTGGTCGTGCTGTTGTAGCTCGGTAACTTCACGGTCAGGTTCGTCAGATCCACACTTCCCTTGCTCTTCATGGGCACCAGAACCGTATCGGACAAGAGCTGCTCGAGGAGGTTCTGCTGATCCTCGGGTTGATCGTTCTGCAGTTGACTGGGTGTGATCTTCAGACTCAGGGTGGTCTTGCGGTACGTCTTCCCGCCGTCAGTAGAGAGGCACATGGGGACTTTCTCCTGCACAGTAGACATGAGTTGCTCCCCGATGAGGAAGGTGCCCACGTCGTCTTCAATGTAGAGCGGCTGATCGTACAAGAGTGTATTGTTTAGCTTCTGAGTGGAGCGCACCTTCTCTGCTCGTGCCTCCGCCTCGCCTGCTGCACTGCCGCTACCGCTACCTCCTTCCACCGGCGCAATGTCTTGCTCGCAGTTATCACCGAAACGGACGTACTGTCCTCGCTCCACGCCATACCCGTTCAGGTAGAACACCTCCGCGCTGTTGTTGGCGTGCAGCACCAATGTGCGATTGCCCTCCGCGAGGGAGCGGTCGGCACGGTCCGGGTACACCACTGCCTCCTTGTCACGGGGGAAGGTGGCGGTCGTGTTGCTGGCATTATCCTGTCGCACCCGGAACCCGACTGGCAGGACGGTGGTGTACTGAAGATGAAACAGCGGCGTCGCCGGCTGCCTCCACCGCTCCGGACCTGTCTCGAGACACATGATCCATGGCTGCTCCAGGCTGGGGTAGACCCCGTCGTACTGCAGCGCCGTGCTCAGGTCATGCGGGAGGGTCAACACACCGTCGTCAATCACGTAAGGGCCGCGCTGAATGTCATCGGCGACCGCATTCGCGTCGACGAAACAGGGATCTCCACCGTTGGGGAGCGGCTTCACAAAGAGCACACGTCTGTTATCGACACAGGAGGAGGTCCGCCCCTCCGTCTCGTTCCCCATCAAACACCGCAGGGAGAGGGAGACCTGACGGCCCACCGTCCCCACAATGTTGGTGATGCTTTCTTCCTTCGTCAGCCACGGCAGAGCCACCTTGGTCGGCCCAATCGCCCCGACGGCCACTACATCCTCGCTGCCATTGTCGGAGAAGTAGGAAAACTTTGTCGGCTGACGAATGTGCTTCACAACGGTGAGTTGCACCGGTGAGGCGGCCCACGGTTCGGCGCGATTGGCCTTGAAACACAACTGGTACGTCTTTGGGGCGACCAGACCACGAATCAACGACTGCTCCAAGTTCACATAGAAATCACTACTAGCCTTGCCGAAGAGAAGCACATGACGGAACCGGTTCTGCAGCTGAATATCGGGTAGACCTCCCGCCATCGGCTCCGCACAGTCCTCGTCGACGCCCTTAAACCGAATAAACGTGTGATTGGAGATCCACGACCCGTCAATGGGAAGGGTCCACTGGTCTCCCTGCTGCACCGTCAGGGACGTCGACTGGTTGAGGGTGAAGATTGCATACGTCGGCTCCACCACCTTGATTCTCAAATCATTCAGTTCAAAGTAGTTGACAATGTACTCTTTTGTTTCGTCGCGTGTGTTGCCGTAGCCGTTGTCGCTGCGCTGCACCTCGTCCTCTGGGTAGAGCACGCTGGCGCAGAGCTTGAACTCTCCGGGGGAGGTCAACAAGGAAGGCACCACTACCGCAGATCCGTTCACCACCACAATCAGTTTCTCCGGTACGAGATCCTCCTTCACGTAGTAGTTTCGGACCTCTCGGCACGACACGCCCTCCTCCGCCAGAAACACGTACAAGGGGCTGCCGATAAGCGGAGAGGTGAGCACATCGATGAGGGGACCAACAATTTGGAGTGGCTGCCACTGTCCGTTCGTCTTGTCTTGAACCGGTAGCACCAACGTTTGCAGGACGTCGTCCCCTACCTGGAACCCTCGCACGGGGGGAATCACAAAGTTGTAGGAAATGCCAGTCGATACAAACGTGCTGTCGTCCTCCACCTCGCTGTCGGCGGTGGCGTCGGTCGGGGTGTGATACCGTGCGCACCACACAAAGTTATCCAACAAGCCATCCGTCAACTCTTGCGAGCCGAATCGGGCGGACTGGGCCAGGTGGATCGGTAGGAACCACGACGACATGGACGTCTGCGGGTTGATGTAGCGCTGGGAGAAGGTGTACTGATAGTCCTGCCCATGCACGGAGGGGACCGGCGACAGGGAGACGGGGTAGGGCCACAGGTAGGTGCTGGTGTTGCGGCAGTCCTTGGCGGGCACCAAGTCCGTCCGCGTCCCGGCCAGCCCGAAGCCCTCCACGACGACATCGGTGTAGAGCGCGTAGGGCAGAACGGCCTCTTGGTTGCTATAGTTGTCGTACGCGGTGTTCTCGCCAGTGCTCACCCGCTGCTTGAGAATCTGTGAGATCGTTTCTTCGTCTCGGTGCAAGTTTCGAATTTGGGTCACCGTCGGCGGCTTCACTAGGATATCAAAACCGGTGGGATAGACCAAGTTCTTGGTGCCAGGGGCGTACAGACACACCTGTAGGGAATGACGATGGTCCCGGTCACCAAATAGCGCATTCGCCGCCGCGTTCGTCGTCAGCTGTTCCTTGTGCACCACGAGAAACACCCCCGTGTCGTTCATCAGCTCGTGCTGACGGAAGCGGTAGGGCAGATCGTAGAGGGAGCTCAAGGTGAGGTTGATCAAACTCTGCGCCGCCACAATCCCTTCCCGCTTGCTATCGGAGGCCGCGTAGCACTCCTTGCTGGAGAGAAAGAAGGACATGTCAGGGGTCAAGCCGTAACCGCTGACGGGGAACACCACGTCACTAGAGCCCTCCGCGAGGGTGATGCGGGTCGGTGCCGACTCCTTGCCTCCGCTCGCGGAAATATACTGACCAATGGACACGATATCAATTTCGTGAATATCGATCAAGGCGTTGGTGGCGATGAAGCGCCGCTTGTTGTCGTCAAAGGCGGTAGGCACGGAGAGGCACACCCGCATGCGTTGGGTCGATTCCTCCTCGAAGAACTTGCTAGGGATAATGAGCGCGCTGTAGTACAACTCTCCTGTCGAGGACGCATTGTTGTTCAGGCTGCGCAGGAGCTGCATCTCTCCGTCCTCCACGGCGTTGTTCTGCAGCGTCAAGAGGCCGATACTACTCTGCTTGTAAAACATCTTTTCATTGTTGCACTGCGACGCGATATCGGTGACCTTTCCCTCCGACGGCAGCACCATCGCAAAGGTGAGAATGGTGTTGTCGATGGTGGACGCCGACCACAGCCGTGTGTCTAAACCCCAGAGGCGCATGATGCCCGTAAACCCAACGTTGACGTCGAGCTGTGGGGAGAGCATGGCGCTGCTGCCGTTCGTCAGGGCCGCCACTTCGCTAGGCGTGAGGGACTCGGGGTCTGCCCCAGAGACGACAGTGGAGAGGGCTACCACCTTCAGCGGATCGACGGTAATGCGTAGCGCGGGACGAATAGGGACAAACTCCATATTATTATTAAACGCAAAGCACACTGACCACGTGAGCGTCTCATTGGACAACAGACCCCACCGACCGGTGTGGTTGGTGTTGAGCTGAATGTACGGCAGCTCGCGGGTGGTGAGGACGTCCCCATTCTGGTTGTACACGTTCGTGGTGAGGGTGCTGACCGGTAACATGGTATCCAAGGCGGAAGGAGTCCCGCTGAAAGATTGCGCACGGCTACACTGTCCATCCTGGGAGAGCAGTACGCTCATCCCCGCCTCTAGTCCTACGCCGTCGAGGACGACGATAGGCGAGGCGTACTGCCCCACGTGCACCTCGCGCTGACTAGCGAGAGGGACCCCCTTGTACCGTCCCTGCTCCGTCGACGCGTTGACCGACAGCTGATACTGCTCGCGGGTACGGCCGACTGGGGGGAAATACTGCAACGCCACACGGCGGATCGCCGACAGACGCGGGGGGACAATCCACAACCCACGCAGCGACACGGAGGGGTTCCTCACCGTCACGCGTAGGCCTGGTACTAGTGTGTAGAGGAGCACCTCCTCCCTCTCGTCCTTCGCGGCAAGGGAGGTACCGGACAAGAGTCGGCGTGTGGTTAGGTTGTGTGCCACACTCGCGCTACTATCGGCAGTGTACTGGAACAGATCCATCTGGTTGAGGTGGTACAACCACGGCAGCTTGTCGAACTTGACTTTGCGTACCGCGACGCACACGTAATACGTATTGGGAAACTCTAAATCATCCCCGTATTCCCCCTCTGCTAATCCGCCCTCGCGGAGTCGGCTAAGTTTCGATAGATTCATCACATAGTTGTCGGCCTTGAAGTAGGAGACGGCAAAGTGCGTCTCGCCGTCGTGGACGAGGGTGCCATTGTACACCCGATCGCTATACTCCACCTCCGTCACGTTGAGGTCCTTGGCGATAAAACTATACGGGGTGTCGATGCAGTCCGGTGAGGAGGAGAGACGGACGGAGTAGAACTGACTGTCCAGGTCGCTAGGAAATAGTTGGATTGTGCCGTGGGTGTGGCGGGCGATGGTGATGCTAGACCGCACGAGCGAGCTGTTCGCCCGCACCTCCGCGGCGGAGTAGAACTTGGGGGTCTGAATGACCGTCGGGTCACTGCTACTATTACTATTGCTATGGCTCATCTCAACAGGGGTTAGGCCGTTGAGCACGGTGTGGAGTACCTCAAACGTAATGTTGGTGGGGTAATAATCTTTTCCGTTTTCAGACACGCAAATAAACCCGACGATGCTGTCATTGTGATTGCTATTCCATTCTGATAGTTTGCTATGTTGTACCGTCAGCTTGGTGCCCTGCACACCGAATATGTGCTCCTGCTGCTTCGACTGGCTGCACGCGGTCACCTCGGGGGCGTTCAACCACAGTCCGCTAAACTCATTCAGATAGCTAGAGACCCCTGGTGTGTGCTGGAACAGGTTGTACGGTGTGCTGGTGCCGTAGGCGTTGTCGGTGACGAGGGACGTGTACTGGTACGGGGAGAGCACGGCAAAGTAGAAGAGGAGACCGTCTACAGGTCCACCCCTACTCTCCACCGAGTAGATACCAGTCGTACCGACGGAGACGACGAGATGGGAGGCGCCGGAGAGGGAAGCGATGCGCTCCGCGATCGGCACCGCATCTTCCGGGGCGACGGTGGTCGTGGTGGTGGTCGTTGAGGTGGTGGGCTTGGTTAGCTTCTTCACCACAGTGCTATTGTAGGAACACACATACAGGGGTGCGTTCGCGCCGTAACAAGGGAAGGAAAACCACTGCCCGTTCCGGTTGAGCCGCACACACCCTTTATTCTCGCTAGGCTGTCCCACCGCCCACATTTGATACGCTAAGAGGGAGGGGAGCACGCCGCTACCGTCGAGGAAGTAGCCGGAGTCACCTTTGTTCGAGTACATTACGCCCACGAGCGCCGCGGAGTCCTCGGTGACTTGGTCGTGCTCGTGGATGTAGTCCTGCAGAAGATCCCCAATAAAGACACTCTCCGCTCGCGTGCGGACAGGGGCCACGTTTACCTCGCTGGGGAGGTTTACCACTCCGACCAACGCCTGGTTGCAGGTCTCCTCCGCGTTGTCACCGGAGACGGGCACGAGAGTGTCGTAGGAGACGGTGTCGGCGTGAGGCTCTGGCACCACATACGGCGGCGCCGACAGCACCTTGTAGCACTCCTTCGTCTCCTCAGAGTAGCGCCAACCCTCCACACACTCCCCTGTACCAGGGGCACCCGTGCTGACCGGGGCGCTGGTACTGCTGGTGGTCGTGTTAGGAAAGACCGACCCGTCATTGTAGTAGGCGCAGAGGAACGGCTGGGTCTTGCGGCAGTCCACCGAGACCCACACCCCATCCTCCCAGAGAGAGATACCCACACAGCCGGCCTGCAGGGCGGGCTGCCCTTCTCCCCAGTGCTGGTAGTAGCGGTTCTCCGCCGTCGGCCACGACTCCACCACACCGGTGAGGGCCGCTTGGGTAAAGTCCTGGAACCGGTCCCAGTTCCACACCCCCGTGTCGCCGTACCCCACGTACCGACCGCCCAGGTACACCACCGGCCGCTCCGGGATGTACGTGACAGACGTGTTGGTGCGGTTGATGGGATTTTCTGCCATGAGGCGGGCGAGCGTGGCGTCCTTCTGGATGAGTACCTCCCAGATCCACTTTTCCTCCCCGCCAGAGAGGACGCTGGCGACGTCTGCCTTGGGGTGGTACGAGCGGCAGTGTGCCTCCGCCCCCTCAAAGGTGAGGCCATACCCGCCGATCTCATCCTCGGTGTGGAAGATGCGGTAGCAGTAGGCCCGCGTGGTGCCGGTGGTGGCGTCTCCTTCGAACTGGACCGCAGAGGCTGGGATGGCGGTCCAGCCCTTCTGGCACTCTGGCGGGGTGAGGAGCGGACTGACCGGGCGACGGACCACTCGGTCTGCGGGGGCCGCCGTGGTGGTCGTGGTGGTGGTGGTAGTCGTCGTCGTCGTCGTGGTGGTCGTCCCGTCCTTCACAATATCAACCAAGTCAAACGCACACACATACGGCCTGCTAGTAGCGTCGCAGGCCACGGTGCGCCAGATCCCTTCCTTCCCTCCCTCCACACTCATCGCGATACAACCGACCTTGCTCCTCCAGGAGGAATCCGTGGAGGCAAAGTTCTGATAGAGCGGCGTCGGGTCCGTCCCGTCCGCCCACCACAGCTCGCCGTACCCGTAATGACCACCCAGCGCGTACAAGAGACTCTCCCCTGGCTTGGTCAGCAGATACTGTAACAGCTTTGTATTCTCTTCACTAGAGTGGAGCGATAGGGCGTGAATACGGGCCTTGGTGTAATCATAGGTGTGACTCTGGTCTTTTGTGTTTTTTGGCGGTAGGTAGCGAAATAAGTTTTCACACATCTCAAACGAGCTGCGCGGGGGCACCTGGAGGGTACCGTCTACCAGTCTAAAACACTTTTTGCCATTCACACTCGTCTCATCCATCGTCACGACATCCCAGCCGTCGGGGCAGGTGTAGGACGTGAGAGAGGAGATGGGCACCGTGGCTTCACTATTACGATTATTGCTATTGTTATTGTTGTTTTCCTCGGCGGCGGCTGCCGTCTGCGAGGCAGACACGAGCAGCAACACCGTCATAAACGATAAGACAGACAGTGAAAAGTGCTTCCAGTCCCTCCCTGAAGTGGGATGGAAGCCTAATAATGTCTGGAGCGTCATTTTTTTTTTCTTTCTATTTTTTTTTTACCTTCTATGACGCGCAGTAATAATTAAAAAAAAAAAAAAACCTATCAAGTATACGAAAAATAAACCACTTGTTTATTTTTTTTCTGAGAAAAATAGAGGGAAAGCGAAGAAGTTACATTTGTCGTTAATTGCAATTCTTTTTTTTATTCACCACCATTACTTTATTCGACAGAGTTTTTATTTTTTTTTTTGTCTATTGTGGGGTTTATTGCTTAAAAGTACAGCTTTTTTTTTGTTTGGTTTTCCATCAATCTTTTATAAATGTACAATAAGAGAAAAAAAAATGTAAAAATAAAAAGAATCATAAACTGAAAAATGAATTTAGTTTTTTGTTTTTTAAAACTGATAATATTACGAAAAACAACATTTCTCTTTTATGAAAAGCGAGTGAAAATAGTACAAACAGGATAATCGTAATATATATAACCAAAAAAAAAAAGAAAACGCAAAAAAAAAAAGAAAAAGAGCATCAGTATTTTTTTTTTTTTTTGTCTGTACATCCAGTACCTACTTTTCCTCATTTTTCATTCTTATATACTTTTTTTTCGTAATGTCATCAGTTTTTTTTTTTTTTTTTAAACGAACATAAAAAAAAAAAAAAAATCATAGGGAAGAACAGGTTAACGATGCTTATTTTTTTTATTTTTATCGGAGGGGCGGTGGATTCTCTAGTTTGCTATCTTCACAGGTAATCCACTCCGTCCGCAACAACTCCCGCGCAGTGGCCCGCTTCTTCGGATCCCGCTGTAGGCACTTGGAGAAGAACTCATAGAGCGACGGCTGGCAGTTCTCCGGGACCCCTGGGGGCAGACGATCGGCTGGGGCCCTCGCTATGTGGAAGAGGACTTGGATATAATTGCCCCCTCGCAGCGGCCACGGTGACCGGCCGAAGAGCTCTAACAGTAGACAGCCGACGGCCCAGATATCTGCCGGGGCGGCGTAACCCCCGCTGTCCTTGCTGGCGGTGGTATCCTTGCGGGTGCGCTGCGTGCTCCGTGTGCCGAGGTTGACGGCATCACTATCCATCGTGTTGCTCACTCCGAGGGAGGTGTCATCGGAAGGGCCGCCGCCGTCCATCTGCAGTCCGTCCTGTGCGATCACCTCCGGGGCCATGAAGAGTGGCGTCCCCACCATCGTGTGTGCCACCCCGCCCATCGTCCCTAGGCAGAGCGAGTCCATCAGGTTGAGGGCCTTCTCCGAGTCGGAGGCGGCCTCCCCCCCGCGTGTGCGGCGGCTGGTGGAGAAGCGCTGGCTGGTCATGGGGGTGTCCAGGGTCTGCGTCGCGTCAGCGATACGGCGGGAGCAGCCAAAGTCGGCGAGCTTAGCCACCCCATCGTTACTGATGAGGACATTATCGGCCTTGATATCACGGTGGATGACGCCGCGGGAGTGAAGGTACATGAGTCCTTGCAGGATTTGCTTAATGTACTTGCGGGCCTCCACGACGGAGAGGCGACCCCCTGGGCTCTGCTTCACAATCTGGCTGAGTGGCCCCCGGCTGCAGAGCTCCATAATAATCTCAATCTGCAATGGCTGATTGACGTTGCGAGGGGTCGTCATGAGCGAGCTGCGGCCCCCACGGTGACGAACATTGTCGTCCTCCAGCTTGGTAATATGGCAATGAATGTAGGCGACAATATTCTTGTGCTCCAGCCGCCGCATGAGGTTGATCTCCCGAATGAGCTTGCGAACACTCTGACCTGGGCCAGACACCGCACTCTCCTCTATCGTGGACTGCACCTGCCGGGGTACGTCGAGCACCTTGACGGCGACGTGTCGACCATTCTCTAGTACCCCCTCGTACACGGTACCGTAGGCACCTTTCCCGATCGCCCCCAACTTGCGCCACGGCATCTTGTCCTTCTCCATGGCCTCTAAAGTGACCTGCCAAGGGTCGACGGCAGGGGCGGTGGTCGTACCAGTGCGGTTAGCGGTGCGAGAGGGCAGTCGGTTCTTGCTCGTGGGCTCCTCCCGACCTCTAGAAAAGAGTTCTGCCGTGGTGTTGGGGTCTACCCGCTCGTCTTCCACACTCCCCCGCCGTCCCACGACAGGGACGGAGATGAGTCTACTATTGTTGCTGGGGCTGCCCATGTTGACCTGGTCCGACTCCTCGGAGGTTCCACTCTGTACCCGTGGTCGGGTGCTCCCCTTGTTCGTCTTGCCGCTGTCAATGTGGATACGGACAATATCAGAGGTGGCGAAGTGGCGCTGCAGCAGCCGCTTGAACTCACTACTGTCAATCTTAATCCGATCTCCCTCGTCGTCCTTGTAATACAGCTGGGAGGGGCCGTTGATATCCAGCTCCCACCGCTCCAGCACTAACTTGCGTAAATCATTAAACTCTATCGTCCGCTGCACCATGAGAATCTTGGCGTAGCTCTCCCCGTCCTTGTACACCTTCAGCTTCACCAGCTGTACCTTGCTATCGTCGGTGGGGTACCCATGTGCATTGCCGCTGCCCCGTCGCTGGTGGTAGCGCTGGGGGAGGAGGGAGATGTTACTAGGGATGCGGCCGGAGCCAATAGTGTTGTTACCGCCTGCGCTGCCGGGGGTGAGGTTGTTGCTACTGGAGGAGGCGGCCCCGCTGACGGGGTGAAAGGGCACATTATTGGTATTCGCCGTGTTGGTGCTACTCACATTCACGAGGGCCTGCAGGTTTCCATTATTGCTGTTGCTCACACTATTATTGGTGCTACGCCGTGAGAGGTGATAGTCGTAGTTGCTACTGTTTCGATTATTATTATTGTTGACCTTGTCGGGACTACCCAAGTTGTTTTTATTTCGATTCCACCGTGGGGAACGTTCAGTGGCGTCTAGGGTTTTGGTAGGACTAAGGACGAGACGACTGCTGGGATTATTATTATTATTATTATCAATGCGTGCCCGTGCCGTGTTCGGCATGTTACGGTACACATTGGTCTCCTCCTCTGTGCGGTGAGGACTAGGGGCAACCTCATCGGCATCTCTATTGATATTATTATTATTATTGTTTCGTCGGGCACCTACCGTTCTACTACCGGTGCGTGTTCGCCGTATCGTCACTGGTACCGATCGTCGCCGCCGACGTTGGTTTTCCTCTCTTGTACCACTATTATTATTATGATTCATGTTGTCTCCCTCTATTAGGGAGGTGGGCACGGGCCTTGGCGTACTCATATTGCTATGTAGACGTTCCTGCTTCTATAATAAATATTAAAAAAAAACAAAAAAAAAAAATGGAAATCGAAGGAAAATTTCCTATTCTGTAAAAAAAAAAAAAACGGTAGGTGAAAAAGAAAAGAACCAACTTTTTTTTCTCACTGTAAATATATTTTTTTCTTTCCTTCTTTAGACACTATAACAAGAAGAGAGAGTGAGAGAGAAGGAATGAAAGTAAAAGTATTGAGCGAAAAAAAAAAAAAGTAACATAACATTTAATTCGAGTCTCACGCGTTTTTTTTTTTTCAAAGGTAAACACAGCATAACCATCATTATCACTTTTTCTTTCATCCATCTTTTTGTTTTTTTTTGAGTCCAATGCTTCAAAAAATGCGGAAAAATCTATATGTTTTTTTTTTTTTTTTGTATGAAAACTAAAGGTTTTTCATAAACAGTGTTTTCGTTCAACCAAAAAAAAAAAAAAAAAAAAAATGATGTTACCCGACTGTGTTTATTTCTTTCCATTTCTTTTTTTTTTTTTTTTAATATACCTACAACGGATGGTGAGGTATCGTCACTGATTACCTCACGCACATACACAAACGTGAAAAAAAAAAAAAAGAGGAAAACAAACAAAACTAATCAAAAAAAAAACTTTTTTTAAAACTCATTTACATTTTTTTTTTTTTTTGCAATCTAGAAAAAAAAAAAACTAGGGGTCCAGAGGTGTCTTCATATATATAATTTTTTATTATTATTTTTAAAATTAAAAATAGCTTTTCGTCCATTTTAGCTTTCTTCTTGTCTCTCGCTGTTCCCCTTCCTACTATGATTGATTGACTTTGCGGGTAAAAACAATACAAAACATCAAAACAACAACACATATTGGAATAGAATTGGGACATCAAACGAAAACAAAACAAAACAAACAAACAAAAAAGAACAACATATCCTTTTTTTTTATTATTTTTTTTATTGGTTTCGTCTATTACAGCATGTTGCCCATGCGCTCATCAGCGAAGCTCTTGTCGGACTCCTTCACCTGGTAGTACAGTTCATCGGCCTCCTCCACGTCGTCGGTGGGGAACTTGGGGAAGTTGTCAAAGACAGAGTTGCTACCCTGAATCTTACGGAACATCACCTGCACCTTGAGGTCCTCCAGCGGCAGGACGGAGTGCACGCCGAGGGTGACCGGGATCTCCTTGCTGTCGCTGTCAGCGGCGTCGGGGAAGCTGCGCTGGTAGTTGTTGACAAAGTGGACCGGGTTGGTGAGCTGTTCGTAGGGTTTGCCAATCGTGCTGCTGCCGGAGGTGGTCTCCGTCTCAAGAAGACGGGGCACGAGGAGGTAGGGGCCCTCCTCGGGGTCGAGGTGCACCTTCATGGAGATCTCACGGGCCTGCAGGAAGGTCCAGGTGGAGTCGGAGGGCGCCATCGTGTTGGCGGAGGAGTTGAGCTTCACCTTGAAGACATCATCGCCAGGAGACACCGGCGTGCAGAGGGAGAGCATGACAGGGGGGTACTGGTTGTTGTCGGGGCCATCGGAGGAGCCCTCCGCGACGATGAGAGAGCGGAGGTCGACGTTGGTGAGGGTCAAGATAACATCCGTAGGTTCCGCGACCTCAATGTGGAAGACGGCGCTGGGACGGCAGTTGGAGAAGGTGAGGGGCACGCGGTAGTCCATCGCATCGGACTTGTGGAAGTGCACACCACCGCCCTCGAAGTGGCGGAGGACATCCTCCATGCTCATCCAGAGGGCGTTCGTCTCGGAGGGGTCGAAGCCGCACTCTGCCGCAATGTTGGCGTGCTTGTTCCACAGGGGAGAGGTGTTGGACCAGTTGCCAGCCCAATCGGGGCCATTCTTCCACGCGTTGCGGATCTTGATGAGCTGTACATTCTCCTTGGGGAACTCACGCACGTCGAGGACGGCGTAGGCGTGGCCGGTGAGAAGGCTCGTACCCTTCATCTGCTCCTCCAGCTCTGGGTTGTCCTTGAAGTCGGGGACGTTGTTGCTACCGGGGATGATGGCGGGGGCCTTGCCGGGGGTGGTGAGGAGCAGCATGTAGCCCTCGTTCTTCCACTCGAGCCACTTCTTGAAGAGGGCCGCGCTGGCACCGCCGCTGGACTGCGCCTCCTCGAAGGGGTCGTCAAAGCGCATGGAGGGACTGCCGGTCATGTCGGTGAGACCCTGGACCGGGTCACCGGACTGGATCATGGCGTAACTCTGGAGGAGCTTGGCGTAGGCCTTTTCTAGGATGGCGGACCACATCTCGCAAGGGTCGTTACTGTGAGCGAACTTGGGGCTGGTGGCGATGACAGGGAGGTAGTCGTCCACGAGGACACTGCGCCAGAGACCATTCTTGTTGAAGGTGACGCGGTAGGCGCCGATGGCACGCTCGCGGCGGCCGTACTCGGGGCCCTTGGGGTGACGGAACATCTGCATCACGGAGCGGGGGTGCTCGGCGATGGCGGCCACGGCGCACATGAACCAGCAGTCACCGAGCTCGCCTTGGTTGACGTCGCCGGGGGAAATACCATCGCGGAACAGACGGATCTGATCCACCTGCTCCGGCTTGAGGTACATCTTGGGGCGGGCCCACGGCAGCTGCTTGAAGGGCTTGCCAGCGCCGGCCTCGATGGAGGACTGCACCGGGGGGAAGGCGAGGTCAACGAAGGGGAGATCGTTGTCGAGGCAGATCTGTAAGATGGCCTCCGAGTCCGTCTCATCCCCAGCGATAGCCTTGATGGCGTCAATCTCCGCCTGGATCGACTGCTCCGCCTGCGCGGTGGCGCGCTGGGAGAAGTAGTCGTCGGAGAGGGGGTCGGCACGCAGCTTGCTCTTGAAGCCATTGACAAAACCCTTCACGAATAGCTCCGTCTCGCATGGGTAGACGGTCACCTCGGCGATGTAGTCACCGTTTTCGTCACGGGTGAGTTTGGTGTTGTCGAGGGCCTCAATCTTGGACTGCTTCCCGAAGGTGCACGTCACGACCACCTGGTAGGGCAGACTGTCGTTGTAGAAGGCCCACGTCTTGGTCTTGCGGTTGACAATACGGTAGAGCAGACCGGGCACCTTGAAGCAGTTGGTGATCTCACCATCGATATCGGGCTCGCCGTTCTGGAACACAATCTTGTCCGCTGGGGCCTCCTCGTCGCGCTCGTACAAGGGCTTCTGGGCGGTACCAATATCGAACTCATCCTCGGGGTCATCCTCAGGGACGGCGAGGTCGACCGGCACCCACTTCTGCGGCGGCTTCGTGGCAGTCTTGCGGGGCTTCATATGACCGGCGGTGGGCGGCGGGGGGGCGGCGGCAGCGGCCGGCTCGGGCTCTTGCTCCGGCTCCGGGAAGGACTGCTCCTGGTCTTGGTCGACGTAGCGGTCCTGGTGCTGGGGGACCTCCTCCTCCTGAGGGTTCTCCTGGTTGGGGTCGTCCTGCTCGGGCTTCTCCGCGCGGTCGAACTCCATCGAGTCGGAGAAGATACTATCATTGCTGATGTCGCCAGCTTCGGTGGCGGGGTAGGACATTATTTTGTATTTTTAGTCGTTAAAAATAAAAAATAAAGTAATGAAGACCGGTAAAAAAAAAAAAGTTTTCCTTTTTTTCGTAATGAAAAGAGAAGAGATAAAATATGAAGTTTTGTCTGTCCCATTCCTGTACAAGCCGTAATAATAATAATAATAAAAAAGATGCATACCAGTACACAACATTCCTTTTGCGCACCGTAATGTGCAGAACACAATAATCATCATAATAGCAGCAATCGTATAGAATGTTATCAGAGATTGTTCACCCATAAATACAGTAGTTTTGAATGTAGGCGCACATCAAGGTTGTTTGCGAGTTGCATTTAGCACTCTGTACTTCATCATGTTTTTGATTTTGAAGAAAATGAGAATAAGCAGAAAACAGAAAACAAAATATTTAGTATATCATCCACTTATGGTGTAGTATAGAATTATTCTTAGCATCAATATAATCATTGATTTTCGTTAGGTGGAAGACGCATATGTAATCATTTATGTATTTTAATTTATAAATAGTTTTTTTTTTTTTTTTGCTACGATACCCGCGCAGAAAAACGAGCGTTGCATACAATAACAAATAAACAGAAAAAGTTTTCTATAACGTTATCAGAGATTGTTCACCCATAAATACAGTAGTTTTGAATGTAGGCGCACATCAAGGTTGTTTGCGAGTTGCATTTAGCACTCTGTACTTCATCATGTTTTTGATTTTGAAGAAAATGAGAATAAGCAGAAAACAGAAAACAAAATATTTAGTATATCATCCACTTATGGTGTAGTATAGAATTATTCTTAGCATCAATATAATCATTGATTTTCGTTAGGTGGAAGACGCATATGTAATCATTTATGTATTTTAATTTATAAATAGTTTTTTTTTTTTTTTTTTGCTACGATACCCGCGCAGAAAAACGAGCGTTGCATACAATAACAAATAAACAGAAAAAGTTTTCTATAACGTTGTCAGAGATTGTTCACCCATAAATACAGTAGTTTTGAATGTAGGCGCACATCAAGTTGGTTTGCGAGTTGCATTTAGCACTCTGTACTTCATCATGTTTTTTGATTTTGAAAAATATGAGAATAAGCAGAAAACACAAAACAAAATATTTAGTATATCATCCACTTATGGTGTAGTATAGAATTATTCTTAGCATCAATATAATCATTGATTTTCGTTAGGTGGAAGACGCATATGTAATCATTTTATGTATTTTATTGTTTTATCATTTCAATTTATAAATAAACAATTCTAGCAATACATCCATCATGACCCGGAATGAAAATTTTGGAGATCCGTCCATGTTCCTTTAAAGTACTGCTGACATTTTATTAGTAATAATATAAAAAATGTATATATTTTTTTTTTTTGTTCAGTAAGAGAATAATGCGTCGACAACGCAGACCGCAAGTCGGGAACGTCATCGAAAGAAAACACCAATCAATGAAACACGCTTTTTCGTATGATAATTCTAGCAATACATCCATCATGACCCGGAATGAAAAATTTGGAGATCCGTCCATGTTCCTTTAAAGTACTGCTGACATTTTTTTTTTCTTGAAAAGCATTCGAGAATCTTTTTTTTTTTTTTTGTTCTTGTTCAAAACAAAGAAAGAAGGAGAGAAACAGTCAATGAAATGAGTACATGCATGCGATAGAATACACATCACCATACGAAGCTCATGGCCGAATACAATCGAATAACACGCGCTAGAAAAATACAGAAAAGAAAAAAAGAAAAGCAACATGAAGCATTTTTTTTTTTTGGCATTTTTGTAGATAAAACTCGTCTTGTACGTTAAATCAACTGCTCCGGATCATTATTGTTATTGTTATTATTGGCCTCTCCGCTGGTCTGCACCGGCTTCGGCTCCGGGCTACGGTTCAGGGCGTGTCTAGCATGGTTCTGATAGGGTGGTAGCTGTGGGGTAGTGCGGACGACCTCCTCTTCATACGGTAACGTCAGCGGTACCCGTTCCTCCTCGCTGCCCTCCGTCCCGTTACCCTGCTTGTTCGGTTGGGTGAGCTCTTGCAACAGGTAGGATACCAGAGAGGCGATAATGAGGGCCGTGGTGTGCTCCAGCGCCCGCAGACCCAAGTGCGGCTCGTACCCCATCTTCCCCAGGAAACCACTGACGCACCCGTTGATCCGGAAGTCGCAGATGAGAAAGCCTTCCGAGATATCCACGTTGGCAATCTTCTCCCAGACGATGCGCTGAGCGGCGATGGTGCACCCCAGCGTGGCGGCCACCGGCAGGAAGACGCCGAGGTAGGTGAAGCACACCTTGGCACAGCCACCGACGGAGAGGAGGCGACTGCCCCGGCAGCAGGACCCGAAACATTGCGAGAGGGAGAAGAAGACCAGCGCGACGAGGGTCGTCGCCAGGGAGGCCGACAAGGTGATCGCCGTGTGCTCAAAGTGTTCGGCGAACTCGTGATAGTTGGTGGCAATACTGGTCTGGTTGGTGCTGTCCGCGACCGACTGGTAGTACCGCCAGGGGATCGTGATGGTGGAGAGAAAGGGCTCATCCGCCGCGTCGGAGAGGATGCCCGTCACCACATAGGGCAGACCGTGAAAGACGCGTGCGTGTTTCCCTCGATGGAGACAAAGTAAGGGCCGACGAGGGCCACAAACGTGCACACCAACGTGAGGACGAGCAGCCAGGCGGTGCTGACGGTAAAAATGGAGTGGAAGAACGTACGGCAGTCAGACATAGTGGCACAGAAATAAATAGATGTTTTTGTTTTAAAAGCAATCCTTTGCTGATATGTAAAAAAAAACTAGGGAGCAAAATATAAGAGCAGAAAAGAAAGATAGTCGCACCCCAAAACAACAGCCATATCAAACTTCTTTTGTAGCTCTTCCTTGTGTCTTTGTGCAAACAGTGAAATAGTATTGAAACCAATAAAACAGGGGTAATATTAACGACATGAATTAAACGTAAAATGATGTGTTTTTAGAATAATCTTCATTTTTTTTTTGTGGTTATAGCTTACTCTCCGTATACCCCACATAGTTGAGCGGGTTGATGGCGAGCAGCTCATCCCGCACCTCCGTCGTGATGCGCTTCGACTCGTGGAGATCATTAATGAACTTGGTGATGGACTCCTGGTTGATGTGGTCTTGATTGCCGCGGGTGAGCTCCTTCAGCGCCTCGTACGGCTTGTCGAACCCCTCTCGTCGCAGCACCGTCTGAATTCCTTCCGTAATGACGGCCCAGTTGGCGTCGAGATCACGCTCGAGGGTCTCCTGGTGCAGCTGTAGCTTGTGGATCCCTCGCTGCAGACTGCTCAGGGCAACACAGGTGTGTCCCAGCGGCACCCCAATATTGCGCAGCACGGTGCTGTCGGTGAGGTCGCGCTGCAGCCGCGAGATGGGCAACTTCTCCGACAGGAAGTGAAAAATGGAGTTGGCGAGCATCAAGTTGCCTTCCGCGTTTTCAAAGTCAATCGGGTTCACCTTGTGCGGCATCGTGCTGCTGCCCACCTCCCCTTCCTTCGTCTTCTGGGTGAAGTACCCCATCGAGACGTACTGCCACACATCACGGGAGAAGTCGACCCAGATGCGGTTAATGCGGGCCAGCACGTCAAACAGCGCGGCGGTGTTGTCGTAGTGCTCAATCTGTGTCGTGAACTGCTGTCGCTTCAGCTGCAAGTCCTCGGCGAGGAACTCCGTCGCGAACTTGACCCAGTCGTGCTGGGGGTACGCCACCTTGTGGGCATTGAGGTTACCAGTGGCGCCACCGAACTTCCCGCTCCAGTTATCGATGGAGAGAATCGCGTACATCTGTTTCATTTGTTCCTGGACACGCTCCACGAAGACGCGCATTTCCTTCCCCATCGTGGTCGGGGACGCCGGCTGACCGTGCGTCCTGGCCAGCATGGGGACCTTCTCCCACCCTTCCATCGTCCGCTTCGAGTCGAGCAGCTCCAGAACACACTCCAACCGGGGTAAGACCACGTTGACGACGGCGTCACGGACCAGCATGGGGATGGACGTGTTGTTGATATCCTGCGAGGTGAGCCCAAAGTGAATGAATTCCTTAATATTGTTGATGACCCGTTCCTGTTTTTCCTTGTCCACCGCCGATTGGTTAGCGGCGTGCAGGACGGTGTCGATCTTCTCCTTGAGGTAGTACTCCACCGCCTTAATATCATGATTGGTCACCTTTTCAATTTCTTTAATTTTTTTGCCATCCTCTTCCGTAAAATTTTCGTAGGTAATCTTTTTCAGCTCATCCAACCGCTCCTGGTTCAAGTTGCCGGAATCGAAGAGCGCCTTGATTTCGGGTATCTTGCGATACAAGGCGTTGATGTACAACACCTCCACCTGCACACGGTATTTGAACAGAGCCAGCTCGCTGAAGTACGCACGCAGAGGGGCGGTGCTGGCCTTGTAGCGACCGTCAACGGGACTGAGGGCGAAGAGCGGACCGTCCTGCATGAGATCCACGTTCATGGCGTGAGAAGTTTTGGCCGGTGCTGTCATTTTTTTTTATTTTGATGTTTTTTTTTTTTTTTTAATTTTTTTGTTTTGTTTCTGCGATAAAAAAACAAGAGAGGAGAGAATCGGAGGTTGAACACACTAAACAGTGATGATCTGGTATTATCATATCCATAACAATCAAACATTTCAAAAACCTTCTTTTTTTTTTTTTTTTACTTTACACCAATAGTATACCATCCGTCAGGGCACAAATAGATCACACGAGGAGGTCGCCTCTCGCATCTTAAAATGTGATCGCATCAGTTCCGGAAAGTCCGGCGGCTCGCAGTGTGGCGTGGTGGAGAATCCTAAAAAGGTGTCCGCAGGGATGGCATCGAGGTCTTCCTCAAAATCTCTCTGCCACCACTCCAGCGGGGCGTCCTCCTCCTGCCCGGTGCTGTGGACGAACGCCGCCTTTCGCCGGAGTATCAGCGGCAGGAGAGAGAGGCTACCCATATACTGATTGTTATTGTTCGGCTTGCCACCTTCGCTGGTGGCGCTATACAGAAGCGTGTTGTTGGTGCGTACCGCCTCCAGAAAGCGCTGGACGAACTCCTTGAGCGTGAGACGCACGGTCTCCCCATCGCCGCTGAGGAGGGACAGCGACAGGAACGGACTGGCACTCTTCTCCACCAGTGACTTCACCTTTTCCGTCTGCACCGTATTGCGGACTAACCGCAGACTATGGTCGCCGTCCTGCTCCACTGCGCTCTGATCCTTCTCCAAGGGGCACAGCCAGCGGTAGTCCTCGATCAACATGCCCCGGAAAGTGCCCATCACGTACCCTCGTCGCCCTGCCGCCACCTCCGCCGGCCAGCAGCGACCGCCCTCCTCATCACCGGGGGTCACGCCACTGACCTGCAGCAACAGCCCAAAACACGCCGCGTTGGCATACCGTCGGCTAATGCGCTGGGTATCCAGCCGCCACGGTGCCATGAAGGTATCGAAGGACCAGCAGCACACGCCGTCCTCCTGCAGTCGGTGCCGCATCGTCAGGGAGACTAGTTCCCCTTCGTAGTGGGCCATCACATCGGCGATAGATACTTCTGATTTCAGCAAAGAAGAGAGCGGCCGCTCCACTTTTTCCCCTTTTGTCTTTGGCTTCGGGCTAGGAGGAAAGAAGGTCTTCCAGATGCCCTCCAGCACCGGCGCGGCGCTGAGCTCCATGCGCACCCCGCCCATCACATACCACTCCACCTGCAGCAGAGGGGTCTCCGCGGTCGGCAACCGCTGTCTCAGGTAGGAGAGCACGTCGCCCTCTGCCGCTGCCTGCTGGTAGACCTCAGTGACAGCGTGCACCCAGGCAGGGAGCGCGGTACTATAGAGCATTTCGTGCAGCCTATCGGAGAGATCCTCTGGTCGGTCAAAGTGTGCCATGGTGGCCGCCACGGTGGACTGCAGTTTCCCCAACAAGGGTTGCTGCTGCTCCTCCACCGGAATGAGTGGATTCAGCCGTACCCGGCAGGCGACCACAACACAGGAGGTGGCATCCGGGCTGAAGAGGTAGACGTGATCCTTCTCCGTCTGCACCCCTTCATTCGGGGTGTACACCGCTAAGCCCAACTCCCCTTGTAGCACCGTGTAGACCTGCGCCACGGCGGTCGGGCTGGCGTAGAGGTCAAGGGGGAACATTTCCCTCGCATCGTGCGTGAAGTTTTTGTGATCAAACACCGTGGAGGCCCCACTGTTCGCTTTTTTCGTTGCCAAAAGTTCCGCTGGTGGGTTCCCGGAGCGGAATTGGTTCGATAGTTGTTTCGCTGTCGCCGCGTTTTCCTCCTTCTCCCCCCTTCCTGGTGCCCAGCGGTGCAGGAACAGCTCCCTGGGCGAGTAGAGGAAGGAGCAGGGAAAGGGGTAGGGCCTCTCGGGTATAAAGTCAATCATCTTTGGGGCCCCACTGGCGGGCGCCGCCTTCTTCTTTTCCTCCTCCGCCTTCTTGCGCTCATCAGCGGACTCCACAAAGGTGCGGGCGTGCTGGAAGATGGGCTCCTCCAGAAACTTCATTACCGTATCGAGGTAAATGACGCTCCCTTGATTGCGCTTGCGGTCCTCGTCCTTGTGACGCACGTACGGGTCAATCGTGGCGATACGCTCGTGAATTTCTGGGGTGACATTGTAGAAGGACATTTGTATTTCTCTATATTGTTTTTTAGTGTGTTTTTGTGTGTTTTATTATTATTCTACAACTTTCAAAAGAAAAAGAAAAAAAGGGAGAAGCAACATTGTTGTGGATTGTATAGACGTGTACACCAGCAAAATACAAGACTACTCGTTCCGTAAACACAAACCATCTTTTTTTTTTTTTTTAATCAAAATGACAAATGAAATAAAAAAACTGAAGTGAATGCGTAGAAAACTACCGTTCTCTCCGATTAGCGTCTGCGGCGGCGGATCATCTTCTTCTTCTTCTTGCCCTGGAGCAGAAGACCGTCATAGGTCTTCTCGAACCACTTCATGGCCTCCTCCTTGGTCACACGGTGGCTGTGGCCGACGTGGGCGGTGGCGCGCTTGCGGTGGGCGACACGCTCACCACGGCGACCGAGGACGACGTAGAAGTCCATACCGTAAATACCAGTAGAGGGATCGTACTTGATACCGAGATCAATGTGTTCGCTGATACCGAAACCGAAGCTGCCCGTATCGGCAAAGTTGTAGCGCTGAAGCTCAAACTCCTTCACCTTGAGGCCCTTGAGGAGGAGGTCCTCCGCCTTCTTGCCGCGGACGGTGCAGTGGACGGCGATCTTCTCGTTACGACGAATGCTGAAGGAGCGGACGGTAATGCGGGCACGGGAGAGCACGGGTGACTGTTCGCAGAGCTGCTCGAGCACCTTGGAGGCACGGGTGAGCTTATCACCGCTCTCACCAACGCAAATGTTGATGCACAGCTTGCGGATGACAATCTCCCTCATGGGATTGGCTGCTTTGTTTTCGGCGACCATATTTCCTATCACTTCTACAGAAAAAAAAGAGAAAAAAAAAATGTGAGTATAATAATAAAGAGAAGTATCGAGAATAATGAATACACAACATCCTTAGAACAAATGAGAGTCTGTTGCTTTTATTATTATTTATTTTTAAAAAATTACGGTTATGATCGGTTAGTTTTAAATTGGTTTTTAAAAAGAGAAAGTAAAAAAACAGAATTAATCGACTTCATTTTATATATACAGGCGGACATCGCCACCATTATTATTATTACTTTCTTTGCTTCTTGGCGGTTGAGCCGGAGCCCGTCTTCCTCCCTGTCTTCACCGATGCCGTCGTGAGCGCCTTCACCTTTGAATTACCCGACACGGAGACTACTTTGTTATCTCGCTTCGCATTTTGCATACTTTTAATCTTTCCGGTTGTGGGGCCGCGCCTTTTCCTACGCGAACGGGAAGAGGATCCTCGAGGCCAAAAATGTACTCCTCCGGGCCGTCGCCGTCGTCAATCATCATATCGTACTCTACCTGCTGCACCTCCTCCGCACTACTCGCCTGCTGCTTCTGCGCCTGTCTGCTCTGCTTCAGGGCCGACAGCGTATTGTCGTCAATCTCCTCATCGCTGTCGTCCTCGATGGTGGAGTGGTTGCCCTGACCCTCGGCCAGACTCCGGTTGTACCGCTGCTGCTCCTCGTACTTGCGGTCCTCGTCATTGTAGTAGTTGACGCCTTTGATAATGCGCTGCTGTTCTTCCTCCGGGAGGGCGGCGATACGCTCCATGTCCGCCTTGGACAGTGCACGGCCTGCAATGGGTGCCATGGCACTCAGCTCATCGTACTGAAAGGTGGTGGGGTGCGGCGCGGTGGGGTCGCTCTTTCCACGAAAGTTCGTCTTGGGCGGGGAAAGGTGCAACGGCTTGCGGAAGTCCACAAACAATCCCTTCTCCTTCGCCTCATTGAGTTCGTGTTTGTAATTATTGTTGAGGAACTTGCGCGTGTTGGGGACGTTGGGGTCTAGCTCTGGATTGAGAAAGTGAAAGCGACGCTCGGGGTCCTGGGTGGGCACCTGGCTGATGCCTCCCTTGCTCGTGATGTGCAGCTTTTTATTTAAATTCTTCAGACGACGTTGCGTGTTTTTCTTTTCCGTCTCTGCCTTTATGCGTCGGTGCTGCTTCTTCCACTTACTACGACTAGACTTGGCCATTCTGTATTATTATTGTTTTTAGTATTACCTGCTTTGAATAAGAATAAAAGTAAAAAGAGTGTGTGAGAGGGAAAGAGATTTTTTGATGGTTTAAGGGTTGGTGGCGGTTTTCGCCTTCATAGTTGTTTTTGCTCAAAAATAATACTTCGTAAATGTACAAATAATAATAAAAAAAAGAGCAACATCAGTCCCTAACGCCGAAACATCACCGCCATGAAAGGCCCATTCATCTCCCCCTTCTGTAGCCTAACGTCATCCCAGTGGTTCATCTCAGTGCAGAACCGTGGGTTGGGCTGGTGCGCTATCCCGTTGCCGTGGAAGAAGTACACACGGGGAGTGGTCCGCCGCTTGCTAGGGCCCTCCCAGAAACACTGCAGATTAGGCTCGTAGGGGTAGAAGCGCTCTCGCATCGTGAGCGTCTGCTGCTGCTGCAGTGTTGGGGCTGCCTTTCCTGCAGAGGCGAATGCTCCTCCACCTAAAGTGGGACCAGCCGCACTTGGTGTTGCCTTCTTCCGCTCCTCCTCCTTGTAGTCGTCGTAGTGTTGCATTTCGGCGCAGAAACTAGGGTGCATGCCATCTCGCTGAAACAGATAGTCGACGCCAATGATGCTGGAGAGATAACTACGCTCCTTGTCACGGTACGGTCGGGGGAAGGCAGCAGACCGGCAGCTCTGACGGAAGGGGGCAAGAAACGCCTCTACCGGGTCTCCACTATTATTATTATTAGTGTTGTTCATTGCATTGGGTGGTTGTTTCTCCGCCTTGTACTCCTCCCAATGAAGCATCTCGGTACAGAAAGGCTGTTGGCTGTTGCCGGCCAGCGCGGCATGACAGAAGTAACTCATACAGACCTCAATCTCCCTTCCCGCGTTAGTGTCGGTCATCGTGATGAGTACATTATCCGTAAGATTGAAGGATACGGCGTCGTCTGCGTTGGGGTTGGCGCTATTGGTACTGGTATTGGTAATACTATTGTTGTTATTGTTGTTCATCATATTACTATTAATATTATTGTTCAGGTTTCCCATCATGTTTATTATTATTATTATTTTGCGTGGTAAAACTGGAAGTATACATTATGCCACCACGTTTTTTTTTGCTGTTGTCTATTTCTTGAATGTATAAAGGTACTTTTCTGTCGTAAGGTAAAAAGGGAATAGAGAGGAATATTCAGAAATAAGAAGAATAATAGCATATCGCAACGACAGATTTTTCAACAAAAAGTTCACTTTTGTTATTGTTAAGAAGCATTTAATACAAATGGAAAAAAAAAAAAAGCAAATCGACGTGTGTAAGGAAAAAAACAAAACAAAACTCAAAGCTTTATTATTATTATTAGCTTTGAGGGGATGGTTTACTGTCTATGGAATTCACATCACTGTTAACGTGTTTGGCGTAAAAGAATTTTTTACCCGTTCCCGTCGGTTTATTATTGTTATTCCCATTATTGTTCACGTAGGCATGAAACCCATTCTTAATGAACCCCGTCGCGAAAGGATCGAACATATTATTATTATTATTATTATTATTAAAATTCATAAAGTTTACAGTATTATTATTATTATTATTATTCATGGGGTTTATTCGATTTATCGGCGGGAGCGGCATATGGTTATGACTATTATCCGGAATAGTGGTGGACCGTATTTTCTGATGGACACGGTTCACATACTCCTCGGAGCGGTCGGGGTGAAGATTCTTCAACACGAATTGCAAAGACGTGTTGATGTTGTACGTGTAGAACTCCTCCTGCCGTCTCTTATTCAGATTATTATTATTATTATTATTATTCTCGTCGGTGGTGGCGACGGCCCCCAGCGGTCCCTTGGGCATCGGCATGGGCGCACACGGGACTGGTCCCTCCGTGGAGCACTGCACCAGCCACCAGCACAACCACTGGAAGTCGCTCATACACGTCATGCGCGCCGTGAGGTCGAGCTCCTCCTCCAGGGGTGAAGTCAAATGACAGAACTGACCGCGCCGCACACAGTAAAAAGGTTTAACAATCGTTTCGCTGCGACCACTGCCATCCCCGTAGAAGTGGATGCCGTAGGTGTCGTAGTTGAAATCCACACCGTAGTAAATACAGAAATCAATAAATAACTTGGCAAAGGGCACTTCGTCACGAATGAAGGAACGGGCAAACTCCAAGTACAGATTGTCATTCGTATTATTATTATGATTAACATCTTCTTGGGTTCTGCCTGGACGGCGGGAAAGCCTTCCTGGTGCTCCCCATCACTAATCGTCTTGAGGGTGGAGGGAGAACCAATTCTACTACTATTACTGACTCGATCGTCCTCGCCGTTATTATTATTGTTGCTACTATTCTTGCTGTGCTCCTCGCCTAGGAAACTGAGAATGGTTTGCTCAATCGCCGTTTGATCTTGATTCGCCACGTTTTTATGATTCTTTTTAAAAAAGGAATCCACGATGCCTTGTAGACAGTTCATCCCTGTTTTGTTATTGGTGTTGGTATTGGTATTAGGAGGAGGACGATTATCATTATTATTATTATGACTATCTCCAGTTCTCAGTTCCACATTACTATTATCTGTAAGGTTAGTTTGGACTGTGACGGTCGTGGTGGTATCCGCTGAGGTCTTGCGGGCCGCCACTTCCTCCTCCTGCTCCACCAGCGACTGCACCACCCGCTGCTCACAGGTGTTAAAAAAATGCATCACGAGCAGATACACCACAAACGACGTCACCCCACCCTCTGCGTGTTCACCAATCTGCAAACACTGCACACAGTACTTGAAGAAAAGGATGAAATACTGACTGTGAGGGTAACGCTCCACCAGCGATTGGATCAGCTTCATGGAGCGGTAGTGGTCCCCACCAGCGAAGGTGATGTCAGCCTTCATGTGGGTCTCCTTCTCCACCATCTTGATGACAGGGACCCTCGTGGTGAGGATGGCCTGCACCGTGTACAGCTGACCCTCAATGACCGGCACCTGCCGCCGTCCACGGGTACTGTTAGGGTCTAATGTAGAGGTGAAGAGCTGCGGTGGGGCGGGTGGTAGCGGAGGCGGCGGACACACCACCGTCCGTGCCGGCGTGCTGGTCCCTTCTTTTGGTGGTAGCGCCATCACCTCCTCCTCGTCAAAGTGTTTGGTGTCGTCGTTCGCATCCAGTTCACTTCCTTCCTCCCCGCTGCTGTCGCTGCCGCTGTGTGGTTTCTGCTGCTCTTCCTGCGGTCGCATGGCACTGCTTTGCTGGAAGAGGGAGGAGACGGCCTTCAGCACATCTCTCTGTGCCGTGAACTCGTACTCCTTTTCTATCTGTCGCCGGAAGATGCGCTCCGCGGCGTGCACCTCCTCCTTCGTGGTGTAGTGCACCGTGTCGGTGGGATCGTCCTCCTCGTCCTTTTCCTCGTCGTCACTGTCGGGGTCACTGGAATGATCGGCGGACCCTTCTCCTTCTTCCTCTTTACGGTCCTTACTACTCTTTTTATTCTGCCGCACCAACTCATTAAAGGTTTTGATGGCCTCCTGTCCCACCGCGCTGCTGGAGCTGTTATTATTATTATTAGATGACATCTCCCCGTGGTCAGGGCGACTTCGCTCGACTCGCTGACTACTCTCCATTTCCTCTTTCTCTCCCAACAAGATGAAAGGGTAGCTACCCTCTCGGTCCAGTACAGCAGGGTGTTGCCGGTCTGGGATAGGACTAGCGAGACTACTGGGAACTCGCGGTGGGCTGTCGCTGTCACTTCTCCCCTCCTGTGGGGCCTCCTTGGCTTGCTCCTCCTCCTCGACCTGGAGGAACATGTTATCCCCACGGCCGATGGTGCGCAGCAGGTGGGTGGCCTCTCGCTCCTCCTCCTCCACCATACGCTTACGGGCGAGCGCCTCGGAGAGGAGGACGTCATCGGCGAACACGATGGCCGTCGCTAACGTTTTCAGTGCCTCCAGCGGCATGAACGGCGGGTTGTAGTGAATCATCAACAGGTCAATGTCACTGCTAGGAAGGGCGAGACCGGTGGTGACGCTACCATGCACCCGCAGCTCCGTCTGGAAAGTCAAATAACTCTTCGCGATGGCCTCAATGTTCTGAAACAACTTTTCCCGTCTGGCGTACTCCTCTTCCGTTAGTAAAAGACAACTCTCGATAAAGTAGGGAAGGACGCTGAGGAAGTCGTACAGAGGGACCGTCGGTGCAAACGGAAAGAGCGTAGGGCCGGTGGGCGTGTTCCCCATCAAACCTGTATTATTATTGTTGCTGTTCGGTGCACTATTGTTCATATTATTATTATTCATTGCGTTGTGGGCGATGGAAGGAAAGGCAATATTGATGTTATTGTTGAGGGAGGCAGGACTCTTATTATTGTTCCCCACACTCCCTAGCGAGACATTCCTGCTGTGATGGCTATGATGATGATGGTGATGGTGGTGGTGTGCGCTAGAGGAGCGTGTACCCGTACTGTTAGGCCCACTCGTCGTGTTACTCGCGTTATTATTATTATTATTATTATTGTTATTGACAAAACACTCCGGCGAGGGGATCTCCATCGGAGGCACCTCTACATTATTATTATTATTATTATTATTGAATGAATTTCTATTATTATTCATATTCAGATTACTATTATTATTATGATTGGCGGTGGTAGGGCTCCCATTTGGTACGGCTGGATTATTCACATTACTATTATTATTATTATTATTATTATTATTATTGGCGATAGGATTGTTTAAATTCATGTTGGGTGCCATTCCATAATAGTAATAATAATAACACTGCAGGTAGTAGTAGTATTGTTGTGGGTCCGTCATGGCCAGGGAGGCCGCCGCCAGCGGATCGGTGAACAGAGAATTATTTCTCATCGCATTATTATTATTACCGTTATTATTATTCGTATTGACCCCGTTCATGTCCGTGTTGTAGGGCGGGAACATGGGAGGTGGCATCATCATATTATTATTATTATTCGTGTTATTCATCATATTCATGAACACGTTATTATTGGGGAATGCATTCATGTCCGGGTAGATGGTAGGATCTAACAACGGAAAGTTAGGCGGCGGCATCATCATATTACTATTATTGTTATTGTTATTGGGATTATTGTTATTGTTGTTGGGGTTATTATTATTGTTATTCTTTTTCTTCTTTGCAGAAGGTTTACTATTCGGATTATTATTATTCGGATTATTATTATTCTCCGTTGCCGTGGTGCTAGTGCCCTCCACATTGGCGTTCTTGTTCTTCTTTTTCTGCTTCTTTCCTCCAGGTGCCTTTGCTGTCTGGTTGGGTGGCAGTGGTGGGGAGGGAGACTCCTCCGCCGTGTGCGACAGGTCCGGCGGCACACTACCACTCGTGTTCCACCCTTCACTGGGCGGAGGATTCTCCTCGTGGATCGGCTCCTCTATTTCCCCTTTACGGTTAGCCGACTTGAGCCGCTGTGCCATGGAGGTCCAACCCGCCGTCTTTTGTGGACTGTTCTCACCGTCCTGCAGCGAGGGCTCTACGGAGGTGTTGGGGGTATGCTCATTATGACTAGTAGTAGTGTTGCGCCGTTCCTCCGCTGTCACTGGACTCTGACCACTAGGAGGGGAGGTCGGCCGTACAACCTTGTCGACATTCTTTTCCGGCGTATGTTGTATGGAATCACTATTATTATTCATATTATTATTAGAATTGGTGTCTTCCGCCTTACGGGCGTGCGGTGGCACATACCGCGCCTTCTTCTCCTCCGTCTTCTCGGTGCTGGCCGTACTGGTGCTCACATTATTCACTTCATTGGGCGTTGGATTGTTCGCCGTTTTGGAGCGGAGAATTCTTTCGAGGAGGGAGGTCCCTTTCGGGGTTACTTTAGTGCTATTATCATTACTGTTATTATTATTACTATTATTATGGTTTGCGAAGGCCATCCGCTCCTGGAACCAGGAGGAAGGTGGTGGGATACTATCACTGCTACTGTTCGTGTTCGCAGAGCTCATTTAATGATTTCTTTTTTTCTAAATTTTCTTTTTCTGTGTAAGTAATAAATAAACGAGAAAGGGAGGGAAAAGAACGTTATACTTACTTCTTCCTTCGAGTCCGTATTGCCACGGACTTAGAGAATGACAATGAACAGCATAATGAGATTATTTCATAGATAAGCGATCACAAGTGTTCGTAGCATGCCGAAAAGTTACCTTTCAGCCACGTTTTTGTTGTACAACAGTCGAAACTTACGTTTCCAAAAAAATGGTTTAACAATGTTTTTGTTTTGATGGTTTTTAAGTAGCGAATGCTCTAGTAGGCAGAGTTGGTCGTATGACCGGCTGCCACCAGCTCTGCATATTCCTTCGGGTAGAAACGCTTCGTCACCGCCAGATGGGAGCGAAGTCGCGCTTTAATCAGATTCTTCCCCACATCATCGAAGAGAGGGTTCAGCGGGTCACTAGAAGGACCCTGCGCCTGCGCCTTGAGCTCCTCAGAGAGGGGCACAAGAGGAATCTTCTTGGCGCGCACGTTGGTGGTGAGGAAGAAGGGAATGGAGTAACGACTGCTGCGGGCACTCTCCGGCGGCCGGACCACTTGATGAATATTCGCCTGCAAGTAGCCGTTGGTCGCCAGCTCCAGGGACTCCCCAATGTTGATGATGTACGTCCCCTTCACGGGAGGGGCGTCAATCCAGGTGCCGTCCTTCTTGAGCACTTGCAGACCGCCGCTGTTGTCTTGCCATAGCATGGTGAGGATACCAATATCTTTATGCGGACCAACCCCCTGCAGTTTGTCGGCGTTCTTGGGGTCATTGTTGGCGGGATAGTGCACCACCTTAACGTAACTCTGAGGCACACCGGTGATGAGCTCATCCAAACTATCCTCCGGGACACCTAGGGCAACCATGAAGGCGTGGAGGAGCTTGACTGATGCCGCGCGTACCTGAGACTGGTAGCGGAGGGCCGCCTCCTTCATCTCGGGCACCTTCTTGGGCCACTGGTTGGGACCAATCAGGTTCAGCCAGATATCGTCCTTCTCCCCGACCTCTAACGCTGGTAGTTCTTCTCCGATATCGATCTGCTCACGGTAGTCGGGCTTATTGCGGGTGAGTTCATCACCAGTCTTGGTGTACCCGCGGAAGTGTTTAGAATGCTCAATTGATATTTGTTCCTTCTCATCCTGAGGAAGAGCGAAGAACTTCTTGGAGGCGTTCAGGAAGGCCTCTCTGTCATTCTCGTTAATGCCGTGACCGAGCACATAGAAGAAACCAATATCCTTGGCGAGGTGTCGCAGCTGGGTGTAGAAGTGCGCCTTGGTACTCTCGTTGTCTAGCTCGGCGAGGTTGATGATGGGCAGGTTGTGCTCGCCACTGATTCCAGTAGTAGTCATCTTGTAATGATTGAAATACTTTTATTGGAAAGAGACAGATGGAGAGAGAGAAAACCCCCTTGTGTTGACTTTTTGTTTGGTTTCGTCGTTCTTCTCTCTTTTGCCAACAGCAGTAAAACACAGGCTTTTTTTTTTTTTTGACGAAACGCGATCAAAAGGAAAAAGGAGAGCACTTTTTTTTTTTTTGAGGAAGACAGTTTACACTATCCGTAAAATACAAAAAGAAGTCAGTTTACAACAACACATTGGAACAGGGGAAAAAGAACGGAAAAGAGAACAAGACGTTTTTTTTTTTTTTTTTTGATCAAAAAAAGATGAATACACGATTCCGTAGGAAACAGAGATGAAGAGGATTACCCCCTGCAGCATCACTGTTTTCTCTATTATGACGACGCTTACGCGCGTTATATTTTGTATTTGCATTTTTTTTTTTTTGATTCGTTAATATGCCGAGTTGGATACCACACCGTTGGCCACCAGCTCCTCGTACTGCTTCGGGTAGAAGCGCTTCGTCACCGCTAAGTGGGAGCGAAGTCGCGTCTTGATGAGGTTCTTCCCCACATCATCGAAGAGGGGGTTCAGCGGGTCGCTGGAGGGACCCTGCGCCTGCGCCTTGAGCTCATCGGAGAGATTCAGGAGAGGAATCTTCTTGGCGCGCACGTTGGTGGTGAGGAAGTACGGGATGGAGTAGCGAGAGGTGGTCCGGCCAGGGGGCATCACCACTTGGTGGAAGTTGGCCTGCAAGTAGCCGTTGGTCGCCAGCTCCAAGGACTCCCCAATGTTGATGACGACGCTGCCTTTCACGGGAGGGGCGTCGATCCAGGTACCGTCCTTCTTCATGACCTGGAGACCACCGCTGCCGTCCTGCCATAGCATGGTGAGGATACCGGCGTCCTTGTGCGGCCCGCAGCCTTGGGTGCGGTCGCTGTTGCTGGGGTCATCGTTGGCGGGGTAGTGGACGACCTTGAGCAGGTTTTGGGGGATGCCACTGATGAGCTCATCCAAGCTGTCCTCCGGGACACCAAGGGCGACCATGAAGGCATGCAGGAGCTTCACAGAGGCCGCACGTACCTGGGACTGGTAGCGGAGGGCTGCTTCCTTCATCTCGGGCACCTTCTTGGGCCATTGGTTGGGACCAATCAGGTTCAGCCAGATATCATCGTTCTCACGTACAATCAGAGGCAGGCGCTCTTCACCAAAGTCGATCTGCTCACGGTAGTCGGGCTTATTGCGGGTGAGCTCATCACCGGTCTTGGTGTACCCACGGAAATGCTTGGAGTTTGCCATGGAGATTTGATCCTTCTCGTCTTGAGGAAGAGCGAAGAACTTCTTGGAGGCGTTCAGGAAGGCGTCCCTGTCATTCTCGTTAATGCCGTGGCCGACCACGTAGAAGAAACCAATATCCTTGGCGAGGTGTCGCAGCTGGGTGTAGAAGTGCACCTTGGTACTCTCGTTGTCTAGCTCGGCGAGGTTGATGATGGGCAGGTTGTGCTCGTCACTGATTCCAGTAGTAGTCATCGTGAAGTGTTGTGGTTGAATGTTTCTTGGCAATAATCGCAGTAAAACTTACACAAGAATAGGGGAAGAAAATCGTATGAGATGTATAGGAAACTAAAAAGTAAACAGTGTTCAACACCACCGGAGTAAAACAGTGTTCACTTCTTTACTTTTTTTTAAATTTATAATGTGCAAAAATGATCGAATCACTATATTATTATTATTGTTTCGTCTCACTCGGTGGCTGATAGGAGTGCAGAAAGTCCTGCTGTTGCTGCTGCATGCTAGCCGTAAAGAACTGGTACATCTCCTTGGCCCGCTTGACGCCCTTGAACCAGTCTCGCTTGCGTGGTCCTGCGTCCTGCAGGGAGTAACCCTCCGTGAGACCGTGCAGCTCCTCATACCGCTGGGACCCCCCGACCGAGATCATCTCCTGGAAGATGGCCTGTGCTAGTGTGGCGACGGTTTCTGTCATCTCCTCTTCCTCCCCTCCGCAGTTGTCGCAGCCGCCGTCGCCCTCCTCGGGCACCCGGACAGGGTTGAGCTCGGCTGGGAGGTGGTACTTGGTCTCCATCTCCCTACTGCGCTCCTCCGCCCGGCGGTGCGCCTCGGTGGCGGGCTGATGACCGTCTGTTTCCAGCTCCACCAAGACCGAGTCCGACTCCGGTGCTGCTGCTGCCGTTGTGTTGGGCTGACCGAAGGGGAAGAGGATGTTCGGCGGTGCCTGCTGGGGCTGCTCTCCGTGACTGTGACCGTGGTCCTCGTCCCCGCCGTGATCGTGCCCGCAGGCTCCCTGGGCCTGGCTCACCTCCCACCGCTGCGCCTCCTGCACCGTCTTCTTCAGCGCCTCCCCCATCTGCGGAATGCGGTACGAGATCTTGGTGAAGTCGTCGGCCGGCAGCTTGTCATCGAGGAAGGGCAAGAGGTACGTGAGGGCACGACGGAAGGGGATAAAGAGGAAGAACTCCAACAAGTTGGCTGCCGCGCCCTTGTCGTACAAGCTGAAGGTGGTTCCGGCCACGACGAAGCAGTACAGACTACTGAGGGTGTGCGCGTGGGAGAGGTCAAAGTTGGTCAGATTGCGGCGCAGGACGAATACCTGCGACACCACAATCCACAAGGACAGCAAGAAGACCACAATGGAAAGGTAGGAGGCGTAAAGATAGATTAGACGGGTGGCGGCGGTGTCCTCCGGGGTCAGCTTCGCCTCCCGCAACATTAGGTCTAGCGCGATGCCGTAGGAGCGGACGTACGTGGCCCACCACAGGAGAATAATGTGAAAGAACACAAACAGTCGATGGTTGTAGGCGCCAACCGTGCTGGCCACGTGCGGGGCGTAGTGGTCTAGGCGCAGGACGACCTGCTCCAGGTGGTGACAGTACTGTGCCCGGAGTGGTTTCTTCACCATTCGGCGCATATCAATACTGTACACGACTTCATCGGACAGACCCCCATTGTGACTGTTGCCCTGTGCCTCCTGCAGCGCGAGGTAGATGGCGCGACGTTGATTGCGACTGCTCTTCACGACACCAGGGGAGATGAAGAGGACCCCCGCCAGCGCCGCGACGGTCAGCAGAAACCAAACCCGAAAGGTAAAGAGACTACTGTAAGACACGGAGGGTAGTTGAGCGTCCTCCGCCCGCAGTCGCTGCAGCCGCTCCAAGGTCCCGTACTGTTGTGCTCCAGCCCAATAGAGGGCCAGCAGTATCCCTACCGTCCAGCCCAGACTACGCAGTGGCCGCTTGCCCACCCGGTCTCCGTCCTTCCCGGTCATCGTGAACCACACCATAAAAGCGAGGAACATGGCCCCCAGCTCCAGCAGTCTGGCGTGGAAGAGGGCGCACACCCCGTACAGGATGGCGTGGGGTAGGACCAGCGCCATGACCATCTCAATAGCATCTAACGGACTGTTCTTACTGTAGAGGGAGACACTTTCATTCTCTTCCGCCACCTGCTCTTGCTTCTCTGGGGTGTTGGCACTCACGTAGCGCTCCAACAGCTGCACCACCTTGGCGCGCTCCACCTGCTGTCCCTTCGCGGCACCAGCACTGTACGTCTTGGCGTTCTGCAGGGCGGCCCGCACGGTGGCGCCCCTCGCCTCAGTGTCGGTCACGGCACTCATACCACTCAGCGCCGCCTTGACCACGGACACAACCCCAGTGGAGACCGCACACTGCAGAGGCGTGAGACCTTCCGTCACCCCTAGTGCCGCGGCCGCACTCCTCGACAGGCGGGCGAGCGGCGGCAGCTCCAGCTCCTCTTGCAGGTAGTACGTCGCACGTGCCCCTTGCGGTGAGAGGCAAGTCCGGTGCAGCAGAAACTCCTCCTCTGCACACCGCTTGAGGTCCTCCCCATACCAGAGCCGCAGGGACTGCAGGACGTGAGGGTAGGTGGAGGCGTAGCTGAGGCAGGACCGGCCGGTCTGATCCTTGCGGTGGAGGTCCGCCCCCTTGGCGAGCAGCAGCTTGATCGCCCGCACATTCTGGCCTTCCGCCGCACACATGAGGGGCGTCTTCCCTTCATTGGTGGGCTCATCGACCCGTGCGCCATTGTCAATGAGAAAGGACACAATCACATTGTTCGCACTCTGCGGTCCGAAGGAGAAGTGGCTGTCCTCCGTTTCGGTACCGCCACTGCCAGCCGCCACGTGAAGGGCGGTGGCTCCGTCGGAAGCGCGTTTGGCATTCACGTCTAACCCACTAAAGAGAAAGGCATTCACGAGCGGAAAGAAACGGTCATCGTTGAGACACTCGAAAAAGGTGCGACGGTCGATTTGTAGTTTTTCTACATCTGCCACGAACCCTTTTTGGGGTAGTTGATCTATGGTGACGCTGGGATCGGTGTAGTAGCGTACCGGGAGAGGAGTGGACCCCACCGCCTCGACAAATTCGCGAAATACTTGCATACCCTTAATTTTAAATTGTTTTTTAAGTAAAAATGAGATACTCTAATGAAAGAATAGACCAGTAAAAGGATACAAATCTAATTATTTTTGTATCTATTGAAAAAAAAAAAGAAGAAGATAAATAGACAAATTTTTGGCTTCGACACAAAACAAATAAATAATCTGTTCAAGTCCAAATAAAGCAAAAAAGAAAACAAAAAATATAAAATGATATCGGTTCACCAATAGCAGTGCTACTCCATGCGCTTCTTACCCTTCTTTTCCTCTTCCACATCGTCCGCTCGACCTCTCTTTCGTGCGGGTGCCTCCTCCGTATGCCCCTCCGCCAGACTCTCCATGACCGACATCACTAACCGCACCTTGTCAAAAGCATTCTTCAACTCGTTCTTCGCTTGCTGCAGTTTTTCTTCCAGTTTCACTGCCTCTTCCGCTGTACTACCTGTCGTTTCTCCCTCTACAGTGGTGGACCGTGCCTCTCGTAGCTCCCCAGCGAGCTGCACACACTGCAAAAAGGCAGGCATCACATTCTCATACAGTAAGTGTTCTCCACCGCCTACTGGCTGTAGTGGCCGCTCCACCAGCGCTCGCTGTAGTAGGGCCACCCTCGCCGCCGTTGCCTTCTCGTCAATGACCGGCGGCAAATCGCTAGTATTTGTTTTACTATTTTTGTTTTCCGTCTCCTCGTCTATCATTTTGGTTTCGGAAATGAGGAATGGGTTTTGATGGATTTTGGAGAGGATATACTCCTCGAACCCTTTGGACGTTAACATGGCAATGGTTCTATTTTTTTTTTTTTTTTGTTTGTTTTACTAGTTGGAAAGAGTAGATGAAAGAGAATGAATAAAAAAAAGAATAAAACAGTGTTTCATTCATTCGTAGCGTTTATCAAACTTTAATGTGTTTTCCCATTTTTAATCTTTTTTTTTTTTTTGTGAGTAAGTCATCCTTCTATGGAGCAAACGATAGAAAAAAACTCGATGTGCAGGTAAGATCGCAAATAGAAAAAAAACCACTCTCATTTCACCAGAAACTCCGAGTTCGACCCAGTCAAGTTCTGCGAGTTCAGCTGCGCCTTAAAAAAGAGATTACTCTGCAGTAAACTAATGTGGCGAGGTGGCAGGGTCACATTCAGGAGCACCGTCCGTGACCAGACCCGCTGCTCCCAACTGGTCTGATCGGCTGGTGGCGCCTTCGCTGGGGGCACCACCACCGCCTCGTCTTCGCTGCTGCTGAGGAGTCCATCCTCCACTGCAGGGACCTCCGCCCCCACGCTGCCGTAGAGTGCCTCTCTTTCCTTTTCCTCCTCCACCGTGAGCGGCTGGAACACTTTCCCCGCCTGTGCTGCCAGCTGCTGTACGACCTCTCTACTGCTGTCGGGGAGGTTGGCCGTCTTGCTGTGCCGTGTGGGGTCCGGCGGGATGAGGGCCAGCAGACAGGAGCAAGTCTGGTTGGTCATGCGCTCCAGGGTGCGCCCAAAGAGTCGCCGCATTTCTACATTATACTCCAACAATAGTTCCTCCTCCCGTTGCTGCACTTTTTCGTCCTTCTTACTGATGTGTTGCCGTGACTTCCCGTCCGTGGGCGCCAGCGGTGGGGTCGAGGAGGGGGCGGAGACTCGTAAGAACTTGAACCACTTGTTGGCCCCGTTGTGGTGGGCGGAAGGTTCCTCCGGTGGTGCGGGACCATTCTCGTCCGTCATGTTATTCTCCTCCTCTCCCTGTTGCTGTTGTTGTTGTTGCTTCTTTCGTAGCTCCTCCAACCCAATCGGCTCACACAAGGTAAAAAACATGGGTGCCACAATTTCCTGAATTAACAACTCAGAGCACTTTATTTCAGCGGTATTTAACAATAGAATAGGACCGAGACGATCGCTGAGCGGTAGGACGGTGTTAGTGTTGTGTTCGTCCCTGGCGGCGTAGTCGTACTTGTGGTGTGGACTGTCTACCTGAGGGAAATGTTGTTTCACATACTTCAAAAAGTGTTTTTTCCGCATCTTTTCGATATCATTCAAGACTCGTTTGAGGATCCCCCAACCACCGTCCTTGTTGGTGACGAGAAACAACTTGATGCGCCACCGCCCACTACAGTTATTCGCACTTTTTATTTTTGTGATTGAAAATGAAATAACACGGTGGGATGATGTTGGCGCCGTAGGTGAAGGGTACCGTGAAGGTGTGCTTGTACAAGTGCAGCACATCTCTGATCGAGTGTGGCAAGTACGGGAGTACACTTTTATTTTTATTATTATTATCGTTGGAAAATAAAAATAAAAATCCATTCGGCTGATTCGCTAAAATCGATAAGATGGTGGCGATTCTTCCATTTTGTTTTTCTTTACTTTTATGGTGTCGGAGGGATTCGATCAACACCGTTAATTGTTTTCGCATCGCATTTTCTAAATTATTTTTATTATGATTATTATTCTTTTTTGAGGCCTGTTCGTATACCAGCATGTACAGCCAAAACGAAAGATCCAAGTCAAAGGGGTCAAGGAACTGAACCGCATTCCGTTTTTTCTTCGCCGCATTATTATTAGTATTAGTATTAGCGGCGAGGCTGTTGCTACGGTTGCTCGTCTCCATCGAGGTGGCGCCTGCTGTGGGAGGCGGATACTTCACCGTCGAGTAGTTGTTGTTCAAATAGGACTGCCGCGCACACCGCATGTGCACCGGTAGCTCATTGTACAATAAAAAGGAAGACGGCGTCGTCATGAAAATAGCACTATTAGCATTATTTGTTGTTGGATGCAAACGGCCGTATCACCGGTAACTGGCTCGACAACACCGATAAGACCACATTCTCGCAGTTTTCGTCCACGATGAGTTTATGATTGTAATTACACACAAACGTGTTTTTACAGTTTATTATTTTTGTTTCGGTGATGGTGGGACCGACAAAGATAAAACAATCCTGACAGTCCTCAATCGTTACCACATCGCACACCTCTAAAATGAGAATGGACACCTCTTTATTGTGCCGGATACGCACATCTGGCGGGGAAAGTAACTTTATTTTGTGATTATTTTTATTTTCTTCCTCCTTGGAGAATAATAGTTCATTCGGTGGGTAGTAGTACACGGCGTGGGGTGGTAACCCTTCTAACGGCAGCACATTATCATTAATGGCCTTCTCTGTTTTGGCTCCTTTTTTAAATTTGTAGTTGATCATTTCCAC
This sequence comes from Angomonas deanei, assembly GCA_903995115.1. NCBI lineage: Eukaryota > Euglenozoa > Kinetoplastea > Trypanosomatida > Trypanosomatidae > Angomonas > Angomonas deanei. Next base: position 437,536 of record LR877160.1, read on the forward strand.
AAAGTTTTCATTGTAAATGTTTTTACAAGTCTCCCACACACTTGTTCTATTATTATTATTATTATTATTATTATGAGGAATAATGAGCGGCACATACATCAAGTAACGATCCTTGTCTCGCTCCGTCGGTGACTCCGAGGTAGGATTTAACACATTACTGTTATTATTATTATTATTTTTATCGGCCTCCCGGATCCGCTTCATGTCATTGTCGGTGACATCAAACGAAAAGACCAAGTAGCGGGACTGACTCCCCTGCTGGAGACGGGTAGCAATGGAGGAGACCCGCGCCAGGTGTGAGGCGCTCCCGCCGACGCGGTTATCGTTGTGAATCAACGACAACTGCGACTGCAGTCCAACCGGAGAGGTGGTGGAGCCTTCGTGGCCACTCCCATCGGGTAAGGCAGGACCCTCCTCTTCCTCCTCGGCGGGCTCATTCGCAAACGATACACCGTGGTGCGCGGTGCGGTGCCCCTCCGCCTCACTGTTGGGCACAGACGGTACGGGGTGAAAGAGAGAGGAATCATTGGAGTCTACTTCTTCCTCCCTTACTGTTTTTCGTTTGGTCCGTGTATCGTGGTGATCTTGTGGCACCTCATTCCCATTCACGTAGATATCGGCATCTTCTACTTTTTTATTTCTATTCGCGTTTTTGTGTTCGCCTTGGGTCATCATTTCTTCGATAATGTTATCCATTCTTTTATTTTTGGAAGGGTCATTTTTATTTTTATTGGCGTTCTTATCGGGTGGGCGATTGTCGGCGACCGTTTTCCCAGATTCTAAACACTGTCCCATTTTTTTTTTTTTTTGTAAGCAACTAAATAATATTAAAAAATAAATAAGTGTTTCCCTTTTTTTTCTCTTTCTGCTGATGAAAAGTGAAGAGAGAAAAAAAAATGCAATGACAATTTTGTTTAATATTTTATTTTGCTTACAGTGTCGGTAAAAAATAATGAAATGATGTAGAAAGTTTATTATACGGTAATGATTTTATATAAAAATGGGGTTATAGAACGAAATGAAGCAAATGATAAATAAAACAGAAAAAAAAAATGGGGGAAAACATAATTTACAGGTTTTTTTTTTTTAAAGTTAGTATCACTTTTTTTTTTTTTTTCACTGAACACTTTTTTTTTTTTTTTCCAAACGTATGATATTCTTGGGGGAATAAAAATGATTAAGAGATGCATACACACACGAATATTTATTATATACTTTTATCAAAAATAAATAAATAAATGAAAACAGTGAGTTGGGGAAAAAAAAGAACGGAAACAACAATCATACCACAGAAGTGGTCCACCAACGCAACACTTATACATAAAAAATCCATTCTGAAATGATTCGATCACATGACAGAGCATTCCTTTTCCTTCTTTTTCTTCCGCCCCCCACCCACCGTTGTGGTCTCCGTGCTGGTGGAGGTGCTCTCGTTATCGTAGTCCGCCGACGCCGTCCGCCGCACCCGACCCGCCGTGACGTACGTCGCCTTCCCGTAAATATTCGAATTATTGTGATTATTATTGACGGTCGAGCGGCCCCCACTGTAGACGAGATCCTCCGGTTTAGGGGTCAGTGCGTGGTTGGTGTGGTGGCCTCTGGCCGACAGCGGCGGCAGTGCCGTATTCCCTGCACTAGGGAAGGAAGTATTCAAGGTGCCACTGCCACTCATATTCATGACATTATTTCCACTACCATTATTCGTATTATTATTATTGGCCACATTGGGTGGGAGGGGTGCCATGCCGGCAGGAGCTGTAGTATTAGGATTGCTAGTGGAGTAGTTGAAGGGACTGCTAGGACTACTCAGTCGACCGTTATTGAGAGGTGGCAGTGAGAGGTTGTCCCGGCCCGGGCGGCGGGCAGGATGACGGGGGGAGCCCAGTGGAACCCCTAGGAAGGCACAATAATCCGACGTGGAGGCATTGGGGTTGTAATACTTTTGTAAGTTGTTTTCTCGAATGTACTGAATCATGCGGAGGTATTGGTCGAGGGTGACATCCCCGCCGCCTTCTCCTAGCACATCGTGCAGCAGCTCCAGCGCCCTTGTCGTCGTACTCGCCATCGCTTTTCCTTCCTGCGGCGTCACACACAACTCTAGAAACACCTCACGAGGAATGCAATTCTCATAGGTGTTGTCATACGTGCGAAAATACAGCACGGCATCAATGTATTCTTTGAAATTGAGACCAAACATTTTCTCTTTCATCTGATCTCGATGATTATTCACCCAATGACAGAAGACCCCAAAGTTCATCTGCTCCTCGTTTCCACTATTATTACTATTATTTATTATTATTATTCTGAGTCTGTTTGATGGTGATCATTTCACTAAAGATGTGGTTGAACCGCTCCTCGCTATACTTGTGACACACCCCTAGACAGGCGATCAGTTCAAATAAGGAAATACGGTCGATGGGGGCGTCCGCCATGTCGCCGCCGAACTCGGGGACGGCATAGAAACAGAAGAGCTGATAGAGAAGGTGGTACTCCTCCTCCTCGAACCCATACTCTAACCACGGCGTGGTGTCCCCGGGTGGTGGGGCATCGCTCGCCTTGACGGTGGCGTAGGCGCCAGGCCGGAAGACAAATTCATCACTACTTGCGTTCTGGGCACTTTGTACGACAAAGTCCGACGCGCTCACCATATAGTCGGACGCGTTGAGGTGCGGCCGTGCGATGGCAGACTTCCTCGTCCCCTCTGCGGGTGGACAGGGACTGACGATGGGTGGTGGTGGTGCCCCTAGGAAGGGGGACGTCGCTAAGATCGTAGGGGCCCTCCTCCTCATCGATATTCGTATAATTGCGGAGTAGCTCACTCTCCGTCTCCTCCGCCTTCTTTACTTTACCAGTGGATTTACTCCCGACAGGGGTCTTTTTGGTTTTCTTGAACGCTTCTACGAATTTTGTTTGTTCCTCGCACCGATGGCTGCTGGAGGCGTCTACCGTGCCGGACCAGCTACAGCCGGCACACTGCAGGTGCACCTGATCGGTGACATGCAAGAGGAATCGATTGGGGTTCTTGAGGCCACGGATGGCCTGACTACACTCCGGACAGTGGTCGGCCCCGGTGATACAGGCGGCACAGAAGATGTGCGCACACGGGGTGCACTCCTTGGGATTCTCGCGCAGGCAGTGACAGGAAGGGCACAGCAAGTCCTGGTCCACTTCCTCTTCTTCCACCACGAGGAACCGACCTTCGCTGTATCGGATACTATTACTACTACTACCGCTCATTGTCATTTCCTCTCTTTCTACTAAAGAGAATGTTAATAGGCTTAAAACATAAGGCGAGGGGTGGTAAAGTGGATTTGCTGAACTGAACTGATTTTTTATTTTACTCATCAAAGTGAATCCATCTAGGTAAATGTTCTTTTTTTTTTTTTTTTGGCTTTGTTTACAATTACATACATTTTCTTTTTCTCAAGGTCACTATACATTTTTTTCTTTTTCTTATCGTAATATTATCTAACAAAAAGTCAAAAAAAACACAAATCATCAATCACACAAAATAATACAATATTCTCTATTACATTTTTTTTTTTTTTTTTTTTTTTAAGGGTCTCAACATGCCGTACGCTACCTCCATCACCTCCTCCTCAATCTTGGGATAGTTGACGCTTTTTTCTAACACCGTACGACTGACGTCAATCGCCTTCACTGCATCGCCCGCCTTCAGATAGTTGAGCGCCAGACGATAGCCAATGTTGGGGTCTCCTTCCTTCAGCAGCTCCCATGCACGACGGTAGCTCTCGCTCGCCTCCTTGTACTGCTTCTGCCGCTCCTGCAGCATGCCCTGACTGTCCCACGCGTTGGAGCAACTTTGGTTCTTGTCGAGAATCTTTTTCAGCGTCACCTTCGCCTCCTCCAGACGGTTGGCCTGGATATCCATGTGCACGTCGAGCAGCTGGGCGCGCTCCACCACGTCTTGCTCCGCGAACTGCAGTGCCTTGGTGCTTGTGGCCGCCATGGTGGGCGTCCCCTCTCCGCTAGGGCTCTCCTCCCCGACCTCTTCTAACAGTTTACGAATAATATTCTTGGAGGCCTGCTCCTGCCCCAGCACACACAGCGTGATGGCCAGTCCGAGGAAGGCGTACTTGTGAATGCGGGTGGCGCTCATGGCGGCGGCGAGAGTGGCCCCGCGCTTGGCAGCTGCCTGTGCCTCTAGCTCTGCCGCCCCTTGCAGCAGAAGGGCGTCCTCGTCATCGGACTCTTCGTCGGTCTCCTCGTCACTGGCCTGAGGACCACGGGAGGGACGCTTCTTGGGGCTGACGGCATGCGTGGCGGCGGCGGCCACCTTCGCATCCCCCGCGGCAGACGTGATGGGGATCCCCTCATTGTACATGTCTATAATGGAAAGAAAAATCTGCATGGCACTCTCCACCTTGGCCGGCACCTTACTCGCCAGCATCACGAACCCGAGGAGCACCTGTCGCGTCTCCCCGTGCGGGACTAGTAAGAGTAACTTCTCCGCATTGCGGATGTTTTCATTCTTGGTCTTGTCATCCCCCTTCACCCAGAGGTCCTCCGAGGTGGGGACGAGGTAGATGAGGATCATGTGCACGAGGGAGCGGACGTAGTAGGGGTTCTCGAGGGAGGCCGGGGTGCGGGCCTGGCTGTAGAGACGGAGGGCCTCCGCCTTGTGGTTGGTGTACTCGAGGTACAGGGCACGGGAGAAGCTGAGGCCGGGGTTGGGCTCGCGCTGGTGACCACCAGGCTGCACCGCGGCCCACATCTGGTCCGCCTTCTCTAGTACCTTCTCCACCTCCTCCAGCCGGCCCACACGACGGAGCAGCTCAATGTACTTGATGAGCGCCTCGTAGTGGGATACAAACTCCATCGCGTGAGAGGTGGTGGAGGGAGGGGCCGGCATGGTCTTGCTGGCCTTGTTCTTGCGGAGCACTAGGGAGGACTGGGTCTCTAGCATCTGCTGGAAGTACAGCGCCGCGTCGTCCACCTTCCCTCGCGCCACGACGGCGTCGGCTAACAGCATGGTGGCATCGTCGTTCTTGGGGTTGATCTTGAGCGCCTGATTGCACAGCTCCTCGCTACGGTCGTAGTCGTGCAGGTGGACCAGGTTGAGCCTCGCCAGCACCGTCAGCGCGTCTTCGTGGATTTCGTCAAACTTGAGGGCATCCACGAGAAGGTTCTTCGCCTCCTCCACAGCGGCTGCATCTACATTGTGCCCCTTCAGGAGGTGGCGGGCGAGCTCGGTGTGGATGGTGGCCATGATGGCTTTCTGCTGCAGGAGCGTCTCGCGGGTCTCCCCGCGGAGCTTGAACTCTAACACGAACTGCTGCCCTTGCTTCGCCTTGAGCAGCGCCTCCTTGGCCTCCTCGGCGAGGGTCTTCTTCTCCGTGGCGAGCTCTCCATTCTCGTTGACATTGTCGTCGGCCTTCTTGCTGGCGTCGCTAGTGGTGGGGTTGACGGTGGTGGCACCGGCGTCCGCCTCGCGTCGCATAATCTTGTACAAGAGCAAACAGCAATTAACCCGGTCAATAGAGAAGGCAATATCCTCTTCCTTATCCATCTTGCGCACATACTGTGGCGCCCCTCGCAGGGTGGCCACCGCGCGGGGGACGTCGTGAAGATGGGAGTACAGCAGGGCGAGGTCGGCCCGCACGCTGAAGAGCAGTTCATCGGCTAATATGGCATCATTGTAGTACTTGACCGCCTTCTCAAAGTCGTGCGTGGAGACGAGGGCGCGACCGATGCGCACGCTCAGGTCACTACTGAGACTTTGCGCGCTGGTCCCGGTGCTGCCCGTGGCGCTACCAGAGGCTAACAGCACACGCGCCTTTTCGTATGCGGTGATGGCCTTCTCCGGCTCCTGAATAGTGTTGTACGCCTCACCCAGCTCGAGGTAACTCTGTGGCGTGGGGACCTGCTCTACCATCTCCTCGAAGCACTGCGCATACTTGTCGTAGTCGAACTTGTGCATCAGATACATCTTGGCGAGCTGGGACCGCGCGGGGACGTAGAAAGGGGAGTTCTGCGGGACACTCTTGAGCAGCTCAACAGCCTTATCCACACTGGTACGTGCGGTCAGCATAGCCTGCGCGATCTGTACGCGTCCCTGCTGCTTCGTATTGAGAAACAGCACATTGCACTTGCTAAGGACCTGTCGTGCCTCATCGGCGTCGTGCAGGCGGAGGTGGGTCTGGGCGATCTGGAGGTACAGGGTGACCTGATCTGGGATGGACAGCGGCTTCACGGGGTGGCCAGTGCTGGTGGTGAGCACGTTGGTGTTGGTGGCCGTCGCGGCAGTCGACTCGCTCGCCTCCCCTGGGGTCTGCGGCTCCCCAGTAGAGGGACCGCTGCTCTTGCTAGGCGTGCTGGGGGTCGCCCCTGTGTCCTTATTACCCGCCTGCATCTTCTGCACGGCCTCATTGTAGTCGTTGGTGATGCGGAGACTGGCCTCCAAGCTCTCTAGCGCCTTCTTGGGCTGGTTAGACTGCCCCAGGACAATACCCTGCAGCAAGTTGAAGAAGGGCTGGTCCTTGAGATCAAAGTCAATCGTGAGTGCCTGCTCCAGACTCTGTTTGGCTAACTTCACATTATTGGTGTACATGCACACCTGCGCGGACAGCAGGTACACCTCCGCCATGACCTCCTCTTGCGCCAGACAGAGCTTGATTATCTTCTGGCATGGGTGGATCTCCCCGGAAATGTAGTGCAACCGGGCGAGGAGCACCTGCGCCTCGATACAACCGGGGGCGTTCTGAAGAAGGGGCTGCAGCAACTTCTTGCACTTCTCCGCGTTGACGTCGGGGACACGGAAGGACGGATCCGGGGGCTCATTGCGGGCGTGCTGCATGTACTCTCGCACCGTCTCCAGCGTGACGGAGGGATTCAAATGAATAAAGAAGAGTAAACCACTGTTGTTGTAGTTGAGCAGCAACGTGTTCAGCGCCGTCCCCGCTGTCTTGCTCGTGACGCCGTTGGGGTTGTTCATCTCGTGCTTGATGGCCTCCGCCGCCTGGTCGAGGTGGAGGATGGTCTTCTTCTCGTCCTTCTTGAAGCGCCACACCACCTGTGCATTCAGCAGACTCAGCTGCGCATGACGCTCGTTGATGGAGTGTAGCTCATTACACAAGATCAAGTTTCGATTTGCCTCCTCTAACTTGTTCATTTTAATATTGGCCGAAATGGTCCCCAATAGTGGTCCGAGGGTGTCGGTGAGGTTCGCCGCCTTCTTGAAGGTGAGCAGCGCGGTCTTGTAGTCGCCCTTGAGCATCTGCTGGTAGCCCACCTCACACCAGTACTCCCCCACGTGCACCAAGTGCTGCTGACCACCGGCGTTAATGTACTGCATAAAGTAGTTTTGGGCAATCTGGGTGGCGGTCTCGGCAAACTTGACGCAAATGTTAATCAGTTCCAGGCGGGTGTCACCCAGGCGAGAGAAGCAGCGGGAGACTTGGTAGAAGAGATTCGCATTACGGGGCTCCCTCTTCTTGGCCAGCTCGAAGACCTTATTGAGGTTGAACACGGCAGCCCCTGGTCGGTTCTCCTTCACCATGTAGTAGAGCGTCTCCATGATGAGCGCCTCCAAGGCATTGTTGCAGCTGCTGGTGATGGGCGAGAAGGAGGTGGCCGCGGCGGGGTTGGTGGTGCTGTTCGTGTTCAACACTCGGCGGGCAATCTCCAAACTCTGGGTCCAGTCTTCGGCCCGCATCATGAGGCGACTCTTGGTGACGAGGGCAGGGGTGAACTGGGGGTGCTGGACGATAATCTTATTCAGCAGTTCCTGCGCGGGACCTAGCTGGAACTTCTTTTCCAGATAAGCCACCCGCCCGAGTGCGGCGTTGACATCGGTGTTCTTGGCGCTCGTGGTGGCCTCGCTGGTGAACTCCGAGAGGTCCACGGTGTTGGTATTGAGGGTGGTGGAGCCGGTGTTATTCTTCTCCGCATTGAGCGCCCACTGGAAGGCGGTACCACTCTTCTCCAGCAGTGCCCCACGGCTCGTCGCCAGGTCCACCCAGCCTCTCCAAGTGCTAAGATTGGTGTAACTATTGCGGTGCTTCTGTGTAAAGTTATCGTTAAACAACAGCAGAATTTCTCTAGCGCTGTTGACCTCGCCAATGGCATACAGCAGGCCCGCGGCGTCAATCCAGCCGTTAGCCTTATTATTGTAAATACTATTGCCGAATTCATCAAACTCGGTGCTGTTGTGGTTGGGGTCATCCTGCAGGTCGCTCTTCTCCTTTTCCAGCTTTAGCTCAATGTTCAGCGTACCCTCCTTGTCTTGGTTGGTGCGATAGAGGAGCAGCAATGCCTGCAGGGCTGGGATGTAGGCAAACTTGTGGTTCTGCTTGGATTGAAAGGTGGTCTCGATTGTCTTGAGCTCTCGCAAGGCCTCCGCGGTGCCGCCTTGCTTCCACTGGCAGGCCGCCCGCCACACCCGGAAGAGGGCGTCGTCACTTCGTTTAATAATCGTGTTGCACACCTCCTCCGCGTGGCCCCAGTACTGCTCTCGTACAAAGTACTGCAGCGCGGCATAACTAATACGTAACTCGGAGTCTGTCATGAGAGGTGGGATGGATTTCTAATTTCTATTTATACTTGATGGAAGGAAACGGGAGAGAGAAATGAGAGAATATTGTGGGCAAGTAGAACTTTTTTTTTTCGTTACGCAGATAAACGAGAGGCATTTTTTTTTTTTTTTTTTTTTGGCGTTACCGAGCAGTCGTGGGTAATCCACCGCCAATAAAAAAAAGCACACATATAGTAAAATAAGCAATCATAAATAAGCAGTAGACGTCAGTCAAGTATTCTTGAACGGAACTCATAATTCACTCAGTTAACGATCAGTTTGAAGGGCTAACTTCAATACATATAATGAAAATTTTATCTCATCATTAAATAATAATAATAATATTAATGTTATATTTTTTATATATATTTCTCTGACTTCGTTTGTTCGACTTCCTTCATGCATTGAATAACGTCGAGGAAAGGAAATCATTTTGTTTTTTATTTTTCAAAAAAATAATAAAATTACAAAAATAATGAATAAAATAGGAATAAGACATCAGTCAAGTATTCTTGAACGGAACTCATAATTCACTCAGTTAACGATCAGTTTGAAGGGCTAACTTCAATAAATATAATGAAAATTTTATCTCATCATTAATATAAATAATATTTATTATTATTATTATTATTTAATTTAGTTCTCCGACGCAGTTATCGCAGAAAAAACGTTAAGGGAAAACAGTTCACTGCTTACACCTGCTCGTAGATCATAATGGAATAAAAATAATGGAGGAAAACTATTAAAAAGAGAGAAAAGAAGGGAAAATACAAGTGAGATGTTGCCTCGTCGACATTTGTTAAAAAAAGGAAAATAACAATAACAAAGACTATTTTTTTTTTTTGATCGATATACTATACAGAAATATAATTAAAGCCACTCCATTTTTTTTTTTTTTTTAGTCATCATCGTCGTCGTCCTTCTTTTTCTTCTTCGCAGACGCCCCATCCCCCGCCTTCACAGGGGACTTGCTACTACTAGTATTATTATTATTGCCAGTGACGGGAGTGACGGCAGGGGCCACCGTACCCGTGGCGCCATCCTCCTCTTCTGCTGCTCCCCCGTGGTGGGCGGTGTGACTGGCGGTGCTAGGTGGCAGGTACGGTACCGCCGTCACCGCGGTGGTCGTCGTCGCGACTGCATTCGTCACGGAAGTGGCATACACCATCGGCTGCTCTCCCTGTGTATAATACGGGGTCGGTGCGAGCAGACTCTCACACAACAACTGCCGTGTCTCCTCCTCCACGAGTTCCTCCTCCGTCTGCACCATCTTGATCGACTTCTCCCCCCCAGTCGCCAGCCACGGCGCGACGAAGGGCGGGTGTACCTTAATAATCGGGTGATACAGCTCCATGAAGAGCATATCGACCGGCCGTGCCTTCTCCTGGGCGAACTGCTTGTACTCTGCTATCATGGAGAGGAGGGAGTACCCTTGGAGGATGCGAAGGCAGCCCACTACGGTACCGGTGCGGTGTTTTCCTTTATTACAGTGAATGAGAATAGGGAAGTTACGGGTGTCCACCAGCACGGAGAGCATCCGGTGCATCAGACTTTCTGGGATATCGACAAACGGCTCTTTATTCCCTTCCGTTGGAAATCGAAAAATATGAATACTATTCTGTTCGCAAAATTTCAAGTTACTCTCGGCGTACTCCTCCGGGCAGAGGTAGAGGATGGACTTGAGCTGTAGGGCGCGGAGGAAGGGATAATTCTTCTTGGTGGGGTACCCCCCGCGGTACACGCCAGGGCAGACCATGGCGAAGTTAAAGGTAGGGACGAGCGTCTCACTGGCCATGGCTACTAACTCTACTGTTATGGGGTAGAGAGAGAGAGTGATGAAAGGATGTAGTATTGATATAATGATGATGGTGTGCCAGTGAGCATCGTTTTGTTTGTGTTGTAACTTTTTTTTTTTTTTTGAAAGTATGTACAGATACACATATGAAGTGATGATAATATACAGAAATGTTTTGTTTTGTTTTAGAAATTGAAAAAGTCATCAATGTCCTTTTTTGTCACCTTTTTCACATTATTATTATTATTATTCTTCGAAACGGTAAAATCATCGGAGAATAGTTCATCCAATGTGTTCCCAGTCGGCGGTACCACTACTGTATTATTATTAGTATTCGTATTATTAATATCGACTTGTGTGGTAGGACCTCGTACCCCCCAGGAGCTCCACAGTTCATCGTCCTTACTAACATTATGATGATGATTATGATTATTACTCGTATTGTGAGGATAGGGGATGTGCTGCTCTGTGGGGGCACCACTCGTAAAGTTATCCCACACACTACTACCAACCGTATTAGTATTATTATTAGTATTATTATTGGTATCTTCACCGGGGTTACGGAAGAGGAACAGATCCTCTGCGGGTGGTGGTGGGACGAGGGGAACACTTGTCTGTGTAACGGTGTTATTATTATTCGTATTGAAATTTTGATTCTTATTCGTGTGATTGATCGGTAATATTATTATTATTATTAGTATTAGTATCTGTCGTGTCCTCCTCCTCTTCCTCTGGTGGGGGTGCCGTGAGGGCTCTCTCCTTATACTGTTCATACCGCTCCCTCACATTACGGAGGGAAGGAAATAACTGTTGATAATGCTGAAATAGAACCAACATTATAACGATTATGATTATTGTTATTATTATCATCTTTGGCGAGAAGGGAAGGTGCGTACAGTCCTGTGTAAGGGTTGTAGGGATGACGGTTGTTATTATTTTTATTTTTATGATGAGGAAAAGGATTCAGTAATGGGTGATATCCCTCAAATTGAAAAATAATATCCAACGAGAGGGAACGACACTGAATTTTATTATAATCCAAACTGTTATTGTTATTGTTATTATTCACAAATGAAAAGTTATTCACGTTACCATTATTATTATTATTATTATTGGGATTTGATAAGTTAAGAGAAAACTGTCGAAAGTATTCTTCTTCCGCTTTCATTTTATTATTATTATTATTATTATTATTATTGTTTAAGTTCGCGACGGTCACATTATTACAATTATTATTATTGTGCGAGAATTTCTGTTCCTTGTACACCATAATCGTATTAAAACAACTCTCAATCTGTAAATTTTTATTCTTCACCGATAATTCGTAAAACACTTATTATTATTGTTGTTGAAGTTCACATTATTGGGCGAGTACACATTACTGTAACTGAAAAGCGAATTAAAATTCTGAATATAATAATAATTAATATTTTCATTAAAATGATTAAAATCCAAACTTTGCTGATCGGAAAAGAAATAATTATTGTTTTTGATAAAATTATACAAGACACAATGACCGCCGGCGCTACCCCCGTGCAAGGAGTGTTTGATGGCCTTACTCGCCTTGGAGATGAACTTGCGAAATCCCTTTTCGTTTATGATTATTATTATTATTGGTCTCATTCTCTTCCAAGATGAACTCTTCCAGCACACTATTATTATTGTTATCGTCTTCCTCGGTACGACTGGTGTTACCGCTGTTCGTATTATTGCTCGCATCTTTACCGATGGGTAACACACGCACCAGTGCGCGCACCGTCTGCCGCAACGCGGGCAGGTTGTTTTGTTGTTCGTTATTATTATTAAACAAAATAAAGCGATTGCAATTTTTTAGAAACTGTTCCATCAATAAGTTTTCATTTTTGAAGTTGATGTTATTACTCAAATCGAAAAATAGTTCCCCACCGAAACGGTTGAAACTTTTGATGATAAATAATAAAAATAAGTTAATGTACCGTGGCGAGGTCATGTACAGGTTACACCAGTGGGGATTCTTATTCTGATGAAGATTGGTTTGACGATGAAAGATCGCCTCACCGGTAAAAACTTTCATAATGCCATAATTTTCCAAACACAAAATGGATTTGCAAAACTGTCGAAAACTTTTCGAATTTTTGTCAATCACGTTAAATAAATAATATTCATTATCACACAACGACAATAAGAACTGTTGGGCCAGGAGTTGGTAATCATTTTTACTTTTGGAAGGGGAACTGGTGTTCACCTGTAGTCCACGGCGATAAGGGCCACACAGCCGTGACACATTATAATCCATGAAAGAATTTAAAAAGATGAAAATCGTGTTCGAACTCAATAATGGAAACTTATTATTATTATTATTATTAGTGTATTGTAGGTAACGGGATTGGCCACAAACGTTTCATTACCAATAAAGTTATTACTACTGCCATTATTATTATTTAATGCAAAACTGATTTCTCGACTGATTTTGTTATTATTGTTGTCGTCGTCGTTTTCGTCTTCCTCATCTTGCACCAATCGCACTAGTACGTTATTATTATCCACCAAGGACGTAATTTTACAATATTCTTTGTAAATTAACGTTTCACGCTCGTTTCGTTTTCTCAAAAGTGAATTCGATTTCTTTTGTCGTTCCTCCAAAAATAAAAAAAGTTGCGCCGTTCTGCCGGAGACACCAATCGGCTTACATTAGACCGTAGCTTGTCACTTCCTGGCGTTAACCCGACAGAGATCACATTATTGATGTGATGATGATTTTGTTTCGCGGAGAGTTTCGTTTCCTCCAGTGGTAGTGGCGCCACACTGCCGGTACGTGTATCAGCAATCCAGATCTCCTCCAAGTCCTCTTTGTGATGATTATTATTGCTGAGTACCTCTGCCCTGGAGGCCCGCACCGCACTCACTCGTAAGGTCAGATAAGGAAGGATCCGACAGTCGGCGCCAATAATATAACTCGCACTCTGATTCTTATTCATAATATCAGTTTGAGCAACATCTTGGCTGGCGAGTAAGATAGCATCCATGACCTCCTCCAGCACGGGGTGTGGGTCGTGCCCCTCCACAGGGAAGGGCAGGTACGGCAACAGCTCCCCACTGTACACCATCGGGCTCAACAAGCTGGGCAAGGTCACCACGACCGCACTACTGAGCTGCGCCCCATGCGGCGGCGACACCACGACAATCTTCTTCCCCTGCAATAATAAGGCATGCAGTAATTTAATCGAGGGAAAGGAGAAGCTGAGCAACAAGACACTCAGAGGGGCGTCGATGGAGGGATGTAGGAGGTCAAACGGTCTGGTAATACGAATCGTTTTATTATTGTTATTATTATAATTGGGAAGCAACTTGGCCAGCTGTAGCTCCGTGCTGTTACCGGGTAATAGCTGATTGACGCTAGAGTGTGGGTTCATGAACTGGGTAATGATAATTTTAGAAACAATCAAGGAAAAGGAAGCGGTGAGGCTTTCTTTATTATTATTATTATTATTATTATTAAGGAAATGGCTTCCTGACACAATAAGAGGACCACATCTTTTGTGAGTTTCCGCAGTGTGCGGTAGACGGGGGAGGTGGAGGTCAGGCAGAGCACATACCCACCTGTATGATTCTTATGATTCTTGTAATCGTCCACCAGCGGCTTTCCATAAAAATAAAAAGCAAACCCATAGTAAAACCCTTCATTGGAGGAAACCACCGTATTATTATTATTATTATTTTGTTTCATGTTTTCTTCGTTCCGCTGACTGTTAAAAAAGACCATATCCGGATAGGCGTAAGAGTGCCCACAGTCCTTCCCTTCCTCGGTGTGGTTGACACACATCGCTCTATACTCGGTGGAAGGGATCATGAAGAAATACCCGTTAGGAGAAACCACACTGAAACTATCGTCATTAATCACAAACTGACGGTTATTTTCATAGATGGTAGCGTCATCGAGGGCGATGGTTTCCTCCTCCTCCATCTCCTCTCCCCAATTATTATTATTATTATCAGCAGAAATGTATTCCTTCACCTTCTGCCGATACAGTCGTATGCGTGCTTCCTGCGCTAACTGCTTCTTCTGTCGACATAAATGCGCAAAGGAGAATTGTTTGATGTTTTCTCGCACCACATTGTAATCCTTTTCCTTTTCATTATTATTATTATTGGTGTCCCCAATGTCGTCTAGCACCTTTTCCATGACCACATCGTTGGAGGAAGAGGGTCTATCACTATTAGTAGTGATAGGGTAGTTCACATCGATAGAGCAGCACACCGTCTACAAGGGGGAATGAACTCATGTTTTGTTCTTTTTCTTTTTTTTGTGGATACTTTTCGTTTCTTAAAAAAGGAAATAAGGAGAGAAAGCAAGTCGTACTGTGCTGTTCACTCAAACTAACCAATATAATTGAAAACCAATAAAACAATTACAACTTGCTTTTTTTTTTTTTTTTCAATTTCGTACGACCATTACTGTAGTACATAGCACACACCACCCACCACCAGCAGTGCCACCACACCGCTCACCAGATCCGTCAGGACCGCCAGCACCCCAATCCCAGGGAACCGATTGTCTTTTTGATTCTTGTACGAGGACGTCGCGTTCATACCGCCGGCAATCTTCTCCACCAAGAACACCACCATAAGATACAGCATGGAGGCCACGAGGGAGAACACTTTTACTATATTAGGGTCCTTCCCGTGTAGGATTTGAGCGTGGACAAAAATGCAAAACGCAATGGTGACGAATAGAAAGGTGAAAACGGTGTTCATGTACTGCTGCACCGGGAAGACGGGCACGACGATCTTTCGCTTAATAAACAGTCGCTGCTTCTCCTTGGCCCGCTGGACATTTTTTTCTTCCAGCTCCGCCTCTTGCTTTTCTATTTCCTCCTTCTTTTCTTGGAGGGTCACGACATCTTCCAGTTTATCGAGCAGGTTCAGCTGCATTTTGATGTTTTCCTCCGTCTGCTGATACCGTAACAGATGATAGGCAAATACATTCAGCACGTGGTTCACGGACCAGCACACGTAGAGAGCAATGAAAAAATCCAGCAGCACTTTTCGGTTTTCCCCCAGCTTGTCATCGGCGGCGGAGAAGAACACGGCGCGGACAGCCTTCTTCACCTTGTACTGCAGCATGTAGGTGCCAGTCGCGTTGAGGGTCACCACGTAGAGCAGTGCGTAGAGGGCACCGAGGTAGTTGATCAGACTCAGCAGGAGGGTGGGGCTGGTGAGCAGTACGTACGTCCTGGAGGGGAAGTCGTTGTTTTCTTCATCGAATTTGTAAAAGACGGGAAATTTGACGTTCTTTTCTTTGGTTTCACTTTTGAGGAGCTTTTGAGATTCTGCCTTTTTGGACATTATTTTGAATAGAAATATTAAGTAATAGTTATAATAGTTTAAAAGAAAAATTTGATATAAATACTTATGGAGAGAAAAAAAAAGAGAGAAAATGCGAAATAGTATGGATCTTAGGTAATGAAAACAACAAGAACATACGTCATTTTCGATTCATTCTGTTAAGATTTTCCGTCGGGTAAAGCGAAAACGCAACAACATCCATGAAACACAAAAAAAATTTGGATCATTCTACAATGAGGGGGAAAAACGTTTTTCTATTCTTCCTTCTCACTCCCTTTCTCCACCGGCACAAAGCTGTTCAAGTAGTGCATTACGCGCTGGTGTAGGTCTACCCCTTCCATCGCCGCCCGCAGCAACACCTCGCCCCCCATCGCATCCCTACCGCAGGTGTGCAGCAGCAGGACGTCATGTGGCTCCAACATGCCATTGAAGAAGGCGTAGTCCTTGGCGCGACGGGCACTGGTGGAGGCAAACATGGAGGGGAACAGACTGGTGCTCTCACAGGGCTGCAGCAGCGACTTATCGGGCGGTCCTGCGGCCACCGGGGACCGCAACAGGGGGGACGCCTCCGCCACACCATTCGCTTTATTGGTGTTGGTGTGGATGCGGTGCAGCAACAAGTTTCGGTTGGACTCCATGCTGCACAAGAAGCCTACCGCCCCGTCTCCGTCCGCTGCGGTATCCAGCGCCTCTAATACATAATGAGGGAAGTGGGTGCGATACTCCTCTGACAGAGCCAGCAACGGCCCAACCTTCTCCTCCACCTGCTGTCTAACTTGATTGAGGACGAGCTGGGATTGAATACGACTGGTACCGGAGGTGGTCACCGCGAGGGGTGGCTTGCCGTGGTGGTAGAGACCGGGATTGTCGGACCCCGTCACGGTCGTTACCTTTGTATCCACCAAGAAGGAGTCTAGCGCCATATTTTCCGTGTCAAACGGCATCTTCTTTGGTGGGGTAATGTCCACGGTCTGCATGTCGGGTGAGCTAAGCAGATGGTCCTCATCCAGGACAGAGTCTTGCTTGGGGGTGTTGGTGAAGGAGGAGAAGTGGTCCTCGCCGCCACTAGCGCTCTCCTTCTCGCTGCCCTCTGCCAAAGGATGGGACGGAGAGACCGAGATCTCATCCCTCTTTCCCTGGGGGGTCTTCTCCGGTTGCACCGTGTCCCCACCGCTCACGTGGATGGCGGACGACACAAAGACGGGCGGGGTGGAGGCCGCTGGGGTGAAGGGGGACGTGAGGCCCGCGGTGCTGCGCACTCGCTGCGATAGGACGTCTCTACTCTCCTGAGAGCCAAACACGAACTGGGCGCCGTAGGCACACAAGATTAGAATGAGGTTCGCATTGCGGTTCATGATGGCGTAGTGAAGGGGGGTTAGCTTGTTCTCATCCAACCGGTTCAGCGCCTTCTTTACCGTCTCCATGGTGGCCAACACCTGTCGTGCGGTCTCGCACCGCTTATCGTAGTTGGTGCTCCGTACACTGTTGCTGGCGGAGAGTCCGCATCCGGTAGAGTCTCCACTCCGGGAGAAGGAGCACTACCGCTACCGCTACCACTACCACTGTCCTCATCGCTTTCCTCCAAGCTATCTTCACTGGGGAGGCTGCTCACAATGGGGCCAGCACCCTCGCCTCTGAAGGCTTGGCGGTGGAGTGCTCGCACGTGACTGCCGGGGACCCGTCCTCTCTTGGCCGCCGCGTAGATCTCTTCCATCTCCGTGGTGAGCTTACCCAGTCGCAGTCGGCGGGACACACACAGCAGGGCCTGCTGCAGCTCCTTCCGCTCCGCTGCGGTGAGGGTGACGGCAGACGGGCCGTCGCTCGACCCACCCGTAGAGTCGGTGGCGGGCGACCCGAGCAGGCGATCAATGAATTTAAAGTTCAATGCCTCGCCACCCCCACAGAGTGCATCGACCGCGGCCTCTAGCGTGTTGAGGTGGGGAAGGTCGATAGGGAACCCAGGCAGTCGCATTCGCAGGGTCGACACTGCCTTGGAGAAGTCTAGCGGGGGCACCGTGGTGATGCGCTTCCGCGACGTGCACAGCAGAAACTTGGTTTCATCCTTGTTACCGATGGGAGGGGCCCGCTTCGCATTAAAGCGAGCCTCCTTCCGCCTGCTGCGCCGCAGAATCACCCGGGCGTGGGTGTTGGTCACACGTGTGTTGTAGAACAACTTGGAGATGACGAGCGACTCGCTGCCGTCCTCGGAGGGGAGGCTGAGGATTACCTTGGGGCTGCCGCTACTGGTGCCGCTGCTGTTGACACTGGTATCGCTGTTGTGGCTGTGCGAGAACGCCTTGGGCAGCTGCACTGTCAGCACACTCGTTCCCGCCCCGCTGTTGGTCTGCTGCTGGCGGAACACCAACACGCTAGTGAGGAAGTCCTTTACGAAGGCGTTCTTCTTTGTCTCGAGCGATTCCTCGGCGTTGGGGGACTTGAGGAGGACGTGGTGGATGCTCTTGGCCAGCGGGCTGTCCCCTCCGCACTCTGCCGCGGCGGTCACACTCCAAGGCCGGTTTTCCGTCTCTTCCTCCACTTTAGTTGTTGGCGTATCCTTCTGGTTGCGCACGGCGGCGTAACGGTTGTCTCTCGCTGAGAAGTAGTTGAGTACCTTGACGTCATTGCCCTCCATAAAGTAAGGCTGCAAAATGTCCGGCACCTCAAACGCATCCAAGAGAAACGCCAGACACTCGGAGGAGTTTCCAATCGCGGCAAAGTGAAAGGCATTTCCTAACCTTCGCTTGTCCATCTCGTACTCCCCCGTGTTGGTGCTGAAGGCGCTCGCCGTATCCTCTTCCTCTGCTGCCTCCTCCCCTTCTTCCGTGTTGGTGTCACCCAACTCAAACTGCAACAGCTGTGTCGAGGTCACCTCCTCCAACTTCTTTCTCAATAGTGTGAGCACCACTTCCGCATTTCCCAGCGCGAGCGCCACCATGAGGTAGGTGAGGTTGTGGTGGCAACGCGGCAGGGTAAGCAGTCGCACGTAGGCCTGCTCCTCAAATAGGAGCCTTGGGTCGGTGCTGGTGCTGCTGGGGGCAGTCGCGGTACCGGAGTGTAGGGACGGCGTGGCGATGGAACTAACCGACAGGGTGTCATATGGCTGACCGGCCTCACGCTTTTTGTTTTCAATGTGTCGCTCGATCAGCTGAATATCCAACACGTGCAACATGCTCTCCACCGCGATGGCATTCCCTAGCTCGACCGCCAGCATCATGGGACACTTGTAGTAGTGCAGCGAGGCGGAGGAGACACCACGCGATGTCGTCTCCTGCTGGGTGCGGTATCCTTTCGCAATCACCATCGTCGTCAGCGGGTTCTCCTCCTCGTCAGGGGTAGTGACGCAGGTTCCCCAGGCCTCCCCAGCGTGCTGCAGGTGCACCACCGGCCACGTGGGGACATGCCGGTCCCGCTTCACGCTGGCCGCCGTGAACTGTATCCAGGGGTCCGCCCCGGCCCGCAGAAGGGTGTTGAGCACACCAATCTCTCCTTGACGTATGGCGAGGTGCAGCGCGGTCTGACACTCAAAGGTGGGGTAGTCCACGGTCGCCCCGCCGGCGAGGAGGGCGGTCACGACCCCAATCTGCTCGACCTTCCCGTACGACGCCCCACGTGGGTTGCTGACGGCGGCCTGCAAAAAGTTGTAGTAGTACTGACGGCCTCGCTTCCGTTTCATGCGGTCAATGTCGTCAACAGTGGTGTCCATGGCTGTCTTGTTGTCGGAGAAGACCCGTTCCGCCTCCGCGCGGCTGACCACCGCCAGATGGAGCGGGGTGAGCCCATCCTCATTGCGTGCGTCGGGGTCGGCGCCGAGCTCAAAGAGAAAGCGAATCACATTCACCGAGGCGCCCTGCACCGCGTGATGCAAGGGGGTGTACCCTTCCTCGTCCACCTTCTCTCTGACATAGACGGTACCGTGTGGGTGGAGGAACGGCTGCAGCGTGTTCACGTCGTCGTTACACTTGTAGATTTGTTCAATGAAGGTGTAGAACCCGTCATCCTCGTCTATCACCCGGGCGCCACCCTCTGAGGAGCTTTGACCCTTTTCCGTATCACAGAAGCTACTGCCGTCGTCTTGCCCGGAGGACTGTAGGTTGATCGGAAGAGGGGAGCCCGCCACACCGGCGAGGAGCGCGTTGGCGTCAATCTGAATCGGCTCCAGCGCTTCATGATGGGTCATGGAGGAGCTGTCCTCGAACAGGCCGTTCCCTGGGGTGGCGTTGCCAGAGCTGCTCGTCCCGCTGGGGGCCGTCATACCAGACACAAATGAGGCGTTGGTGAACCCGGGGACTGGCGGGGTCGTCAGCAGGACAGACCCTCGTATGTCATTGAATGCGTCCTCCCCAGCGGCGCGGTGTTTCCCGCGGTGTGGTCGGCCGCCGGGGTGCAGACCGGAGGCTCCTCCTCCCAGCTGCGAACTGTACCCCGAGTGTTCCGTGTCGAGGGTGGCCGGCAGAGAGGCATCGCCCGCCAGTGGGGTGGGCCCACAAAAGCTGAGGTTGGTGCCCGAGAACGATTCGGCCTGTGAGGCGTCGGTGCTCTGTGGGGCAGGCGACTCCGTCGAGTTCTCCGCCGCGTTTACGGCGATATTCTTCCAAAAGTTGGTGGGGTCCTCCGCGGCGTCGACCCCCTCCACACTGTTGTTCTGCGCGGTGTGTAGCGTCTGCCCGGAGACACTACCGTCGATGGTGGGAATGAGGGAGATGGAGTGTTCCTGTGGAGTAGCGAGGAACTGGGGGAGCACGGGGCCATTGTCCTTCTCTACCGTGAAGGAAGAGAGTGGGGGGACGCTGCTGCCACGTGGGAGCAGTGGGGTCACGGCGGTGGGCTCCAGCGGCATATTCTCCAACGGAAAGGGTTTAAAGTCCCTCGAGAACAACACTTCACGCAACGTGCGACCGGTCAGTCGGGTGTACTTGTCGCGAATGAAGAGGAACGGCTCATAGCAGTACTGCAGCAGCACCCCGGTGGAGGCGAGACTACTCAGCAGCATGCATACGCCCCACACCCCCACGCTGGTGTACCACACCTGCAGCACAACGTGTGCCGCCAGCTGCACCATGAACAGCTTGGTGAACAGCCTGGGCTCCTTCATGGTCACATGCTGCACTTCCTTCAGCAGCCGCAGCCGCTTGAGGTAAGTGGCGAACAGTAGTCGTATCAACAACATTTCACCAATGGCAATCAGGGCGTGATAACCGGTGGTGGGTGGACAGAAACACCAACTCATTGCGCCTGGAAGCTTATTCAGCGAGATGGTGCGAGAGCCCGGGATTGTGGTGGAGACTTAACCGTCCGACGGCGTCAGGGAAAAGCAGTTTCATATACTGCGACTCGGCCGCCGCCAGCTGCTGCACGAGGACCGGCTGTTGATCTAACGGCTCGCCGTCACGGACGATCCACGCCAGCAGTGCCCTGGAGACGGTGCCAATCACGTTGGTGTACACCCACGACACGAAGAAGGGAATACACAGCGTCACGTAAATGAGGGTGTTGGGGAGCCAGAACATGGACGTCATGGCGTACCACTTCTTGACCAACGCGTGCGGCGACAGACGGGGACTCTTCCCTCCACTGGTGGCACTCCTTGTCTTGCTACTGCTACTGGTGCTGCTGCACTCGTACTCCGCCGTCGGCCGCGTGAACCGTGAGAGGCGTCGCGACAGCCGACTTGGCATGAGCCCCACGCCATCGCCGACGGAGGGATTGCTGGAGGCACTGCTCTCCTTCCCTTTACTCTCCAACTCCTGGCTGTGGCCGAGGGAGAGGGAACGGACGACACGCTTGGAGAACTTTTCAAAGAAGGAGGGGTTCTCGTCGGAGAGGGGGTTGTGCCGTCGACTGGCGGAGTTCCGTTCGTCCTCGGTGGTGGAGGAGACGTAGTTGAGGCTGCTGGCCGTGCTCACATACTAGAGGTCTGTGGTGAGAAGTTACTCCGACGGTTGGCGGCGTTACTATAAAGGTCGTCCTCGTCGTCGTCCTCGAGGTGCTGGCGGCTGTCGGTGCCAACAGAGCTGGTGCTCACCCCCAAGAACATACCCTCCGAGTCGTCCCCAGTGCCAGTGTCCCCCGCGATCGGTTGATTCAGTATTCCACGGGACACAACTTGCAGCGCGGTCCGCCAGACAGAGATGGCGTACACGGCAGAGACACACACCAAGAAGGCAAACGAGGCAGATTCTAACAAGCTAAACAACATCAAACGCACCGGGGACGCCGGTAGCCAGAGCGAGAGGTTGAACTGACCAGTGCCCAGCACCCCCGCCTCCAGGTGGTGCCGTCCCATCAAGGGAAAGAAGGGAACACTAAAACTGAACACCACATCCCCCACCAACTTGTGAACAGCGAAGGAGGTAATCCCTATTCTACTCAGCCAGTGATGGAGAAAGGTCGTGTGGTGGTGGCGACG
Organism: Angomonas deanei; assembly: GCA_903995115.1. Lineage (NCBI taxonomy): Eukaryota > Euglenozoa > Kinetoplastea > Trypanosomatida > Trypanosomatidae > Angomonas > Angomonas deanei. The sequence continues at coordinate 459,595 of LR877160.1, forward strand.
ATCCACCGCCTCTAAAGCAATCTGTCCGGTCGTCGCATAGAGCGGACGGAGACGGATGACAAATACAGTGTGATACACAAGGTACACGCCATAGGCAACAAACATCATTGCGCAGCGCCGCGGGCGAAGCAGCTTCACCTGGTTGACTGCTTCACATCGAATTAAAAAGTATACCAGAGGCACTCCGCAAAGAAATACGGCATAGGAAAGACACAATATAATGGTTGTAAATAAAGAATCAAACATATATGTTTTTATTTTTTTTTGTTTATTTTTAGTTTTCTAATGGAGACTTGAACTGGGGCTATACCTAACAATGTATTGGCTTTGAAAATAATGAGAGAGAGAGTAGAAATTCGTGAGGATGCATCAAAGTGAAGGAAAATAAAAATTACAGACACAGAAATAGTCGTACCGTTTACTCCTGTGATATAAAGTACACGAACCATCGTTCCCTCACGGTTTAGTTGTCCTCCTCACTTCCGTCGTCTCCGCTGGGTTGGCTTTCCTTATCCTCCTTCGCCTCGCCACTCTCTAACTTACGCATCTTCTTTCGTTTTTCCTTTTCTTTGCGTTTGTTTCGCTTCTTGCTTTGCTGTTCTTCTAATTTTTGTTTGTTGGCCTCTATAGCCGCTCGCTTGGCCTCTTTTGCGAGGCGCTCGTCCTCTTCCTGCCGCATTCGCTTCAGTCGTGTCTCCTCCGCCTCATACTCCTCCCGGGCCCGCTGGTTGGTCTTACCGCCAGCACCGGCAATCGTCGAGCGCAGCTGTGGCAGCTTGCGGGTGGTGGCCACGCTCTGGAGGTACTGCTGGTGTTGTGCCTCCAGTCGCTCCTCCCGCCGCTGTCGCTCCTCCTCACTGAGAGACATGTGTGTATGTATATCTAAGCTGTACACTTTAGCGTTACATAATAATAGGAGGGGAAGACAGTGTGTATTTTTGCGTTCCGTTACGGAAGCAACAGCGTGAGGGTACGTCTTGTCAAGAGTACAACTGATTTTTTTTTTTTTTTTGGAGGTGATAATAATATAATATAACAAAATAATTTATCCATTTGTACAAGTTGACACACAATGTCGAATCTAGTGTATTCTACAGAAATAATAATAATAATAATAAAAAAAGCAAAAATATTAAAAAAAAAGTGGATCTAATACAAAAAAAAAAAAAAATGAATATACTCTGGAGACAATTTTTACAGTCTTTTCTTGGGGGCGAAAGACTTTTTGCCCTTTTCGGTTCTACTATGATTTTTAGTGGCCTGCAGATTGCGGTGAGTGGAAGCTTTCCTTGCCAACTCCTTTTCCTTCCCGGAGGGTTGAGGAATATTGTTGTTCTGTGTGGCAAAAGGGCATTTCCGCAGTAGGACGGATTGCCTGGGCTTTACAAATTCAGTAGTGGTGGAAGGGGTCTCTCGCTTGGCCGCCGTCGTCGCCTTCCACGTGCTGTGCGGCACACCACGGACCTTACCAGGCAACACCACTTTCCTCTTCTTGATCTTCTTTTTCGGGACGGTAGTAGTCGTGTGAGTGGGTGCTGGACTGACGGGCTGGGGAAGGCTCCTCTCCACTGGGACGGCCTCCACAGAGGGTGGTCGGGGGGCCGGCGAGACGGAGTACAGCCGTGGCATGCTGTAGAGACTGCTGTCACCAGGAGGACTAGCCGTCGCCTCCCCGCCATCCACGTCCATCTGTGAAAAGGAGTGACTGGGGAGGTTGAACCCACAAACGGAGGGAGAGACCGCACGAGGGGCCTCCTGCTGCTGCTGCTGTTGGCACACCTCCTCCGCGTGTAGGACCCACGAGAACCGACCACGGTCCAGTCGCTCCATCACATAGTGCCGTATCTCTTCCTGTGACAGCTGGGACGGTCTCTTTTCAACCGGTGACTCGCACAGCTCTGCGTAGATTACCTTTGGGTGTTCCTCCTCGTATGCCGTCAGCACACTTGGCGCCTCCTCTGCCCAAGCCGCCAGTGCTCTGGGGGACTCCACCAGTACGGCCCACAGTGACTGTGGCGCCTCTTCGTATGCGTCAAACAACATGTGCGGTGAAACCTCCGCCGACGCGCTCAAGCAGTGCGGGGCTTCCTCGTCTGTGGCAAACAGTGAAACGTCTTCTTCAACCGCCACAAAACTGTTATCTACTTCCATCTCTACTGTAGGCCGCGCGACGCTGCTCATAAGACCGCAGGAAGTTTCCTCGTATTGCTGCGGCGGAAGAGGTAGTGTGAAGGCCGAGCGGCAGCTGGTCGGCTCCACGACACCAGGGGAGGCGCTTCGCTCCTCCATCCGTCGATGACATTCGCTAATATTCTCTTCCTCCATTGCCACCGTTACGCGCTTCCTCTTTCCTCGTCTGGTCTTGCGCTTCCGTTTCGTGACGATTTCTTCCCTTTCGTCTGGCTCTGGCAGAATAGGGAGTTGCTCCTCGAAAGCAAAGAGAGGCACAGCGGGAGTTGGTGACGAAGAGACGGCGTTTGGAATGAGTTCTGTTTTCTGAGGCGTATCCTCATAGGACTCACGGTACAAGACATCCCACATACGTTGTGAGAGCGCCTGTCGCGCGTCTAACTCCACCTCGCTCGGTTCCTTGTAGGAGAGCCACACCGGTTCAATGAGGGAAGAAAAATCATACGGCGGAGGCGCCGGGTTCCTCCAGTTTGCTGCTGTCGCTAAGTGTAGTGGAAGGTCTTTCTATCGTGGGAGTCGGTGACACGGCGTCAACTGTCGTTGGGGCAGAAACGCTACGCGAAGGTGATTGCCGCGGTGGACGTGGAAGGGCGAAACTAGATGCATTTGCGGGACTACGGGAAGTGCTTCTGGGCGGCGGCGCGGGAAGTCTAAATTTTGTGTTTCTACTTACCTGATTGGGGTCCCTCGCGGCTAAAGGAAATAAACTTCTGGGCTCCACATTAGCGTTTGAATTGAAAGACATGCCGCTACTCTTTTTTTTTTTTTTTATCTGAACACCGTGGATCACGGGAAAAAAAAAAAAAATGTAGAATAGAGAGAAAAGAAAATATCTAAAAATATACATCAACGGTCACGCTGAAAAATAATAAATACAAATACACACACGAACTAGTTTAAATTTTAAATTAATATTATGCCGAAGAACACAGTCGTAATATTATTCAAAAAAAAAAAAAAAAAACAACCAGATTTATGGGCGTACAAAATAATTTCAAGGAATGAGAAGGAAATTTCAATAAGAATGGTAGAACAAAATTCACACCCGAAAAATAATAATCAGAATGACAATAGCGTTAGTAATACGCAAGTAAGATAATACAATACCAGAAAAGCGAAACAAAACAAGGAAAAACAGATGATGGCGTCCGCCTTTTTTTTTTTTTTTTAAATTACCAAATGTGAACGAGGATTATTCGTCACACACATAAAATTCAAACTGTACATCACTGTCGCAAAGGTAGGTTTGGCTGCCATCGTGGGAAAAGTAGGTAATATTTCCCTTCAACACCAAATAAACTTGAGATTGATTGATACCTCCTTTCACTTTAATAATTCCATCGCCTTCGTCCAAAAAAACCACCGTTTCACCAATGGTTCCGCTGGAATCTTGTCTATGGAATTGGTAATTAAAACTACCATCCCATTTTTTTTCCTGCGCCAACGTCAACATGGCGTATCCTAAAAATATTTCTACAATGTCTCGCGCGCCCGCGATGGTCAGCGGTTTCTTGCCAATTCCTTGCTTTTTAGCCTGGTGGACACTTTTGTTGACAACAATGTGTTCAATTCTGTTATTTTTCATGCGCTCATACCCTTCGCTGTTGCCCTGATGTCGGTAGTCACACTCCGTGATCAAATTTCGAAAATGTTTATTGAGCGCCAACGCAAGAGGATTTACTTCCTTGTGAAGAAGTACGGTAAATTTCTTCTTTTTTTCTTCGTCGGTTGTGCCGGTGACATTATTAGTTGCGGTTGTACTTGCTCCGCAGCCCATTTTTAATTATTTTGAAACTAAACGATGTTATTTATTTATTTTACCGGTTAACGGTATTTTTTTTTTTTTTAATTCTTGAGTGTATATTGGGAGCTACAGAATTAGAATAAATAAATAAAAATTAAGCAGGGAGAGAATACGTAAATGCACAAGAAATGATCACAAAAACATTTATTCGTTTTTAATTTTATTTTATTTTTTGCGACTGTTTGGGCCTCAAAAATTTGCTTGACATCAGGATGGTCAAAAATTGCAAAAAAAAAAAAAAATGTAACATAGCAGTGGAGTAAATTATTTTGTATGTTTGATACAATGTGCTTTCAAATTATTTTGGGCAATGGAGACCTTTCGTCTTTATTTTTAGGGCCACTAATATTTCTTGCGGAGCGTTGCTGCAGGTTGACATGCTGTACAGAATACAATACGTCATCGCCGTTCCTCGTTTCATCATCAATCGTTCGATACAAGGGACTGACAGGAGAAATATCTGGTATTTTATGAAGCCTATTTCGAGGGGGTGTAACAGGAAGACTGTCACTCAACTTTGTTCGTTTTTTCGTCTTTTTAGTATTTATGGAGTCACCCAGAGTGGATTTTTCCTCTGCACTTTTGTCAAACACTGTAAAATATTCCATATTTTTTTTGTCCACAGTGTCTAAAAAAATTTCATTGATCTGCAACAAACATGACAATTTCTCTTCCGACATTTCAAGGTGCGGCTGTGTTTGTGTACCGCTATTTTCAGTCTTAGAGGTAGACTCACACTCCGTTTGAGTGCTATTTTCAACAACAGCTATTTTATTCGTTTCGGGAAGTGTCTCTAATTTTTTATCGCTGCTGATGAACATTTTTCCACCGAATTTTTTTTCGGCGTCTGGGTCCGCTTGCAGAGCAATATTTTTCCACTTCTCTGCTTCCTCTTCCGCTTCTTTCAACTTATTTCTTACCACATCTCTGTGCTGATCGAATGTTCTCGCAATTAAATCTTTTGCTAATTCATGAGGATCGGATGTCAGAAATCCGTGGTCCGAAGTTGATCCTGCCACGCCTTCACTAACATTTAGTGTACTTTTCATTTCTTCCAAAATTTTTTCCTTGCACGCCAAATAAGTAATTTCTTCTGCCGCACTCACGCAAGAAGGCAGTGCAAGTTTTTCTAATTTATTTATGCACAACAATAATTTTTTCTCATTGTTCATTCTTGATCTATTTGATTTTTATAAAATTATTCTCTTGCCTGCTTAAATCCTTTTATAAATATATATATTTTTGTTTGGCTTTCTTCGTACTAAAAAAATAAAAAAATTATATACGCAAAATTAAAAGGGCGAGAGAGAAAAAATTAATTTTACTATATTTTTAAAAGCAAATAAAATCAAGGTATGTCATTTTTTTTTTTCCCCCGGAAGATAAAACAATTCTAATTACTTCAAGAAATTACTACATTTTGATTCATAAATGATATTGCATCTCCGTTCTGTTTTTTTTTGCAAACCTCATTTATTTTTCCACTACTATTTTGTTTTTTTTCTTTTCAATGAATCAAATAAAAAAAAGAAAACTTCCTAAACGAAAATAATAAAATAAGCTTAAAAAGAGGTAAGGTATTAAATAATGTACTAATTTTATTTGAACTCGGCATAAGAGGGAGCCTGGCCATAGCGGTACCACCAGATGCATAGAGTAATCGTAAAGGCCAAGAAGGTGGTAGCAAAGGTGCAGTACCAAATAAGAGACATGAATTCCTCATCCGTACCGGGGCGGGAGTTCTGGTGAAGGGCGTTTTCGGTGATACCGACAGCGTTGGCGGACTCGCAAACGAAGAGAACACGGGTCCAGAGTTCCTGCATGTGCTTCTTGTAGTCGTTACTCATCTTCTTGCTGGTCATGTAGCTGGTCAGCTTCTTCACCTCGTACTCATCCTTGGGGACGATGCTTCCCATATGGTCGAGCTCAACCGTGTTGGTGATCGTGGCGGCGTAGCAACCGCGCTTGAAGGTCATCTTCTCCTTCATGTAGCGCTTCACGATTTCGTTGAAACGAAGCTCAGCAGCAGTGCGGACCTTCAGGCGGAAAACGTGACGGCGAAGAGGATAGTAGACCTTACCGACTTCTTTGTACACGAACTTCTTAGCAAGAGGGCTCGTGTAGTTGCACATCGGGTTGGACTGACCGCCAAAGGTGGCCATGGCGCCACCTAGGGTCATATTACCGAAATTCATGGTCATTTTGAATAAGGGAAAACTTACTTACTATTCTAAATTTAATTTAATAAATGAATAAAGAAAAGGAGGGAGGTTGGGGGGGGGGGGGAAATAAATTTAAAGGAATGCACATGGGACGGAAAGACAATTTTTCATAAATAAAAATAATAAAAAAGGGTCGAAATATTTTTTTATAGAAGCACCCAGACTCCGAAATAAAAATAATAATATTAAATCACCCTAATTTAATTGTTCTCAGCGGGCATGCACTTCTTAATTTTTATTTTAAAGAAGACGACAGCGCCCGCTGTCATAGAATTTTGCCTAATTTTTTTTTCTCCGTTGCTCCCAAATTTTTAATTCTTTGCGCAATAATTTTTACAGACTGCTACAGCTGTTTTGTTTATTCGGTGGACTTCGATGGCAATAATAATAATATGGTCATAACGTTGGCGTCCTTTATTATCATTATTGTTTCTTTGCTGTCGGGGGACAATTGTTGGCGCGCTGTTTCCTCCTTCGTCTTGGTGGCGAACCGCGGGGTTTGCGCCCCCTCGCGGCTTCTGTGGCTTTTTTCCAGGGGCGCCGCGGCGCCGTGCCGTCGGTCGTCGGGCGCCGGGGACGCGCCTCCGCTGGCGGGAGGGGGCGGCCGGTTGTGCGGGGGGCGCTTTGCTGTCCTTGCGGCCGGAGCGCGCCGGGCTGTCCTGTGCGCTCCTCCGCGAGTGCCTCGGCCTTGGGATGCCCGGTGGCCCCGCCGCGTTCTTTTTGGCCCCCCCCCCGTTCTTCCCGCCCCCGCCAAGAAGGGGCCCCCGTTTCCTCATCCAGCTAGTCTCCTTCCCTCGGGGAGGAAGATTAGGCCGCTGTTCATTCCCTTAGGGGATGGCGGAGCGCCGATGCCCTCCTCGGTTCAATAGGGAAGCGCCATAGAGAGTCCTCTGTGGTCGAGTTATCCATTGCGTTGTGACTATTCATGAATGGGGGAAGAGGGGAAAATGAGGGCCCTTCTATCAAACAACGCCGTGCCAAAGAAGCAAAAGTATTGAACATTCCTGTGTTTCTAGTAGCAAATTATCACTTAATCGTGCCCACGCAGTTCCCAGAGCCACGGATGGGAGAGGGCTGCCCGGGCGGTTGGTCGTTGCGAACTGTCCATTCGCAGCAAAGAAAGAATGAAGTCCTGCCCTAGCTTCGAGACGGGCGGGAGACCATAGGCGTTCGACGTGGCGGTGGTGGCGTTTGGCTGGAAAATGTTAGCGCTCGTTGCCTGCTGGGAGCGCCACAAGAGCCGCTCGACGTCTACGAATTGATTTCCCACGAGGGGAAGGTTCTCCAACGCCTTCAAAGAAGCTTCCAGCGTCGACAGATACACGCTGCCCGGTTTGCCGCCGCCGCTGTTGTTGTTTTCCAGCCGCAGCTGCTCCGCGTGCCGTATCTTGTCCGATAAGAGCCGCATATCAGTTTCCCACGTGCAACCGCCGTCCGTGGGTGGAACCACGTTGACGCTGTCCACCACCGCGAGCCGCGGCAGTGTCGGTTGGCCCCCGCCGTTAGGATTGTTGGGGCTGTTGTTAGCGTTTTTCCTCCACCGGTTAAAGTCGATTGGCCTCGTGTAGTCCACCGTTGTGTGGCCGGTGTTGGTCCGTCTGGTGGGAAAGGAGTGCGGCCGGTGAGAAGGGCAAACGCAATGACCCCCTACGGAGTAAAGGTCTACCGCCCCCGTATAACCAGCCTGCGGGTGATCCGTCCCCTGGGCCTTGCGCAGGTTCTTGTGCAGTATCTCCGGCGCCGCGTAGATGGGGGTGCCGCAGCTGGTCTTCATTTCCTGCTTGGAGTAGACCAACTCCTCAAAGTCAAACGTATTCTTTTTATCGCCGCTGTCGGCGTCGGCGGGGTTGGAAATGTTCCCGAGGATGTGGGAGAGACCAAAGTCGGTGAGCTTGATGGACGGCCACAGCACGGTGGGCAAGTGACAGTAGTGGCAGACGGAAAGAGGGTTGGGGATAGTGATCTTGGTCGAGCCGATCTGCTCCACACCACTCGTGTGCCCCCCTTCCTGCCGCCGCTTCTCCTTGGCGATCTCATTTCTCAACTTTTCCTTCAAGACATCCACCTGCGAGGTACACAGCTTCACCGGGTTGACACTACGGGAGAGCAGAATGTTCTCGAGCTTGAGGTCGCGGTGGACGATGCCGCGGGTGTGGAGGTAGAGGACGGCAGTGAGAAGTTGCTTTATGATGATCTTCACCAGGAACTCACACAAGGGGCCACCGGACAGTAAACCCTCCACGTCACCAATGGCGGCCCCTGTGACAGGGGGACTCAGAAGGGTGTAGGCATCCGCGCCGGTCGCCTTCTCCATCACAATGCTAATCTTGTCCCTTTCCTCAAACATCTCGTACAGCTTGATAATGTACTTGTGCTGCACGGACAGAAGTATCTGCAGCTCCCCTTGCTGCCGCCGCATGTTGCCAATGTGCTTCTCATAGTAGTAGCGAACCGACTCGGGCAGGGCGGAGAGCAGCGCCGCGCGCTTCGCCTCCTTGGAGAGTTTTCTCTCTCGCTCGTCTTGGGTGTTCACGTCTTGCGGGAGCGCCTCTGCGAGTGGCTCCTCGTCGTGGTTGTAGTAGTTGCGGCGGAGCTCCTCCAGGGCGGTGTTCAGGGAGGGAGAGAAGAACATGCCGTCGGGGGTGGGGCCACCGTGGGTGTCATTCTCGACCCGTGCCTTCAGCTCACTGAGGAGGTCGCACTCCCTGGCCACACCGCGGTCGGTGGGTTGGGTCTCGAGGGCGATGAGGTCCCGCAGCACCGCCTCCTTCTCCCTTGTCATGGCGATCACCCGCCCGTCCTCCATCCGCACCCGCGCGGCGTCGTCCTGGCGGTCCTCGCAGAAGGTGAGCAGTTTCTTCTTTTGGATCACCTTGACCGCAAAACAGGAGGGGTTCCCTTCTTCTTCGGGGTCCCGCCGCCGCTTCTGGTTTCCACCAGTGACAATGACACCTTCTTCCTGACGGCGGATGGCCTCAATCGCGTTCGACACCAGCGGCGGTGGCATCCGGCTCCGCTGTTCCACATACCGCTCGCGTAACGCCGTCAGATCAGCCTCCTCCCCTTTGAGGAGTAGTTCCTTCAGCTCTGCCAACATCGCCTCGCACTGCGACGCGACCGACGGGTCCACTGGCGCCAAGGCCCCGCTGTACACTGTCCCGAACCCCCCGGAGCCCAGCGGTGTATCCAGTTGATAGTGTGCCTCGCACTGACGGCGGTAGATGCGGTACACCACGCTAGCAATATCCCACCGCGCCTTGGTCAACAAGTAACGGGCCCGACTGCTATTGGCTTTCTTTTGTGTGGAGGTGCCGCTGCTCTTGCTCTGACCAGCCGGTGAGAGCGGTCGCTTCTCCAGCTCACCTCGAATAAAGTCCTTGAGCGAAGAAAGGCGCCCCTCCCCTAACAGCGGCAGAAACACAAATGACAAGTTGTATTCCTTGGTGTAGCGTGCTCCCGCGTTCATCAGCTCGACCACCACCCGATTCTCTTTTTCACTGTTCGAAAGTGTAAAGTGCAGCGAGTTCCCCTTCCCAATTCGCTTTTCATTCACAATGCATCCGTTGGAGCTATTGTCGGAGAAAGTGACTAAGTATTCATTTTCATTTTCCCCCTTGTAGCTTGGCAGAATAGCCTCCTCGTCCCCTTCCCTATTGCTGTTGTTATTGGGGTCGACCGGCGGTACGTCATTCACGGTTGGGCTTTCCACATTGAGGATACAATGTACCCCGCTGATGCAAGGGTTGCCCTCCAGGCGAATGTGGTTCTGCTCCAGTCGGCCGACGGAGACGCACGGCCCTACGAGGGGGAGAAGGACAAACTTCCTAGCATACGCTTCCTCCTCTCCTTCTGGTATAGCGAAGAGGGAGGAGAAGAGCGTATCGGCCTGAAAGGTCTCTCGCAGGTCTGCCCAGGCAGTGGTATGTGTTGGGTTTGCATTGTTGGCTTGATAGTTTCTATAATAGGCGATGAGGCCGTTACTGCGTGTAGGGACCGTGGTGCTGACCAGCACCCCCCACAGCGTGTTCGCCTCTATCATTATGGCGACTAGAGTAGGAGAGAAAAACTTTTAAGTGAGAGAGAATTAGTTGAGCGACAAAACTGATTTACTGTTTTATTGGAGATTGGAAAGACCATCTTTTATACCTTCTTTTTTCTATTTCTTTACTGTGTACGCACTGTTAAAAAACTCCGTACACTGAACGGCATACTCTATTTCTTCGTGATAGGAAGTGTACTTCCTTTTTTAACTAAAATAATTGCTTTAACCCTTGTGCGTTATCAAATATATGTAAATAAGACGGTAATAATATATATTGAAAAAAACAATAAAAAGTTGCAACGAAACAACAAAGATGGGTTCCATGACCATTCACCTATCCTTACTGGGGCGGTGCCTGGGGTCCCTTCTCGCGCTGGCATTGCTGGAAGTAGTCCCAGGCCCAGCCGCACTGCTCCGCACCGCTGTTCTCGAGGCACTTGGCGTACCCCGTCAGCTGAGGAGCGCAGACGTGCTGGGTCTCCTGGGCGGCCTTGGCCAGCTCCTGCGCCTCGGCCGGCTGAGCAGGGGCGGCCTGATTACCGCCGTAGAGGTAGTTGGAGATGCCGTGGCCGAGGACGCTACCACCGGCGACGGCAGCCATCGTGCCCAGCATGCCGGTGCCACCCCCACCGCGCTGCATATACACGTTGGTGACCTGTGGCTGCGTGTTGTGGTGTGGTTGCTGGGCATGAGACTGGTGTGCCGGAGGAGTAGCCGCCCGGGCCGGCGGGGGCGCGGAGGAGCGGCTGGTGGTGGGACCTCTACGAGAGCGAGCCATGATTGCTGTAGTGAAATAACAATAAAAAGTCTTAGTAGCGGTTAAGCCTTGAATTAAAAAACCTGATCGTATAAGAATAAACAAGAAAGAGAGAGTGATGAATACAGTGTACACCAGCATCAGAGAACAATATATAAAGCGAGATACCGTAAAAGTCTTTTTTTTTTAGTTTTAGTTTGCACTACGCGAGAACAGGATAAAAGGCACGATGAGAATTAAAAAAAAAAAAAAAGTTGCTTTCAAAATAGAATGTCTACTGCTTCTTTTCTTTTTAATGTTTTTTTTTTTTTTTAATTCACTCATGTTTTTCTGACTATTTTGTTTTATTGCCACACACCAAGTACATCACAGTAAAAAGTGGATCAGTAAATAAAATCTGAAGGAATAATCGCTCTCTCTTTTTTTTTTTTTTTCAAAATACAATTTGTTTTTTTAATAATAATAATAATAAAAAAAGCACACAGGGAAGCAAACAAATCAATATAATACGGCGAATGTTCGATGGAAGAAAAGAAAAAAGGTACAACACGTTCATCGCGCAACATTGGTTTTATTTTTTTTTCACTGTAGGGTATAAACCGCACCCCAGAAATAAATTAATATATAAATATATATTCGTGATATAAAAAAAAAACTCGTATACATTTTTTTTTTTTTTACTCGATCAGTGTTTCCTGACACTTCATGTAGTTATCTAAGGCCCAGGTGCAGTTCATCTTTGCATCTGGGTTCACTTCTAGGCACTTTCGATAACCCGAGACATGCGTGGCGCAGGCATTCGCACTGACCGGCTTCGCGGTGGCATTACCCTGCTCTACCGCCGGCGTCACCGGTACCGACACCGCCTGCGGTGCCGTTCCCTTCTTGTGTGGCGTGTGATGCGGCGGGGAGGGTGCCCCTGTCGTCTTGCTGTGGTCTGCCGCACTAGGCGCACCCACGGAGAGGTCCGGCACCTCCGTCCGGGAGGAACCCTTCCACGCGGCAAGAGCGGTATTACTCGTGAAGGAACTATTCGCCTGGGCGGAGCGTTGACTAAGAAAAAGAGGCATTCGACACCGTATCGGCATTATTATTATTATTATTATTGGGGTCTGTTGGTGGAAAGTTCTGAGGCGAGTTTCCCCGGTATAAAGGGCTAAACACTTTTCCTAAGAATCCAGAGGGTGGTTTCGGGTCTCCCATGTGGATGATTTCTCTTTTTTTCTTTTTCTGTTTTTTTGGAAAAACTATAAAAATGTTAACACTAACAAGGAAATGAAAAAGAGACTAGAAAAATGAAAATACTAAAAAAAAAAAAATCTTTGAGGAGAGGGAGTGAGGTGTTTTGATTTTACAGTTTTGTAGGGAAATATAAATGTTCCATATTTACCGTCTTCTGTTCCCCCCTTTCAATACGAAAAGAAACAAAAAAAAAAAAAAATGAGATGCTTTTTTTTTTTTTATAATTTATTAATATATAAAATGGCGTAATGGTTTTAGCGCCGAAAGATACGTGAGATCATTTTTTTTTTTTTTAGTAATATAGTTTTAAAATTGATGTATTTCTCTTTTCTCTCTCATTGTCAACTGAATTCTCCATGTATAGAGCCCTCATAATAATAATAAAAAAAGAAATCATGAATCATAAAAATAAAATACGCAAACGAAGCTACTCACTTACTGGGGCGGTGCCTGGGGTCCCTTCTCGCGCTGGCACTGCTGGAAGTAGTCCCAGGCCCAGCCGCACTGCTCCGCACTGCTGTTCTCGAGGCACTTGGCGTACCCCGTCAGCTGAGGTGCGCAGACGTGCTGGGTCTCCTGGGCGGCCTTGGCCAGCTCCTGCGCCTCGGCCGGCTGAGCAGGGGCGGCCTGACTACCGCCGTAGAGGTAGTTGGAGATGCCATGACCGAGGACGCTACCACCGGCGACGGCGGCCATCGTGCCCAGCATGCCGGTGCCACCCCCACCGCGCTGCAGGTACACGTTGGTGACCTGTGGCTGCGTATTCGTGTTATTGTGGTGTGGCTGCTGAGGAGCAGCAGAGCGGGTAGAGGCAGGGGTGGATGTCTGGTGCATCGCTGGCTTGGGCGCCGCGGGGGTGTGCGCGTGGGAGCTGGAGGAGGTGCGAGGGGCGGAGCGAGAGCGAGCCATGTTGTAAAAGATTTATATTTATATTCGATAGAGAATCAGTCGTTCACCTTAATAGGAAAAAAAGAAAAAGAGAGAGAAAGAATACCAATAAAAGGGAAATAGAGAACACCGTTTTTTTTTTTCTCTTGACAATAAAAAAATACCAATAACGTGCCGTTGTTTTATTTATGTATATGGAAATATATAAAGATAGAAATCGTAACCATTAGTTTTTCTTTTTCCTTTTTTTTTTTATTATTAAAGCTCTCCTGACGTCACTTTAATTTTATACATATACATACAAGAAAAAAAGAAAAAAAAAGTTATCTTCTTTAACTATATATATCTTCTTCTTTTCTTTTCCTCTCTTATGGAAAAAAAAAAAAATAATACACACACACCCCTACTTTTTTTTTTTTTTTTTATTTGTTACGATTATTACTGCGCATACCGGCGGGTCCACTCTCTCGCGGTCTGCAACGCCCCCGACTCATCCTTCTTCCAGTGCTCCGCGACGTCGTTGGCCAGCGGGTCGTCAGGGTTGGGACTGCTCATGAGAATCTGAATCGACAGCAGCACCTTGTTAATGAGGAGCGCCGGGCTCCACTTGTCCTTAATGATATCGAGGCAGATACGGCCCAGCTTATCCACGTTGGGGTGATAGATGCGGGTGAGGAAGCGTACCTTGGGCGGCACCATGGGATACTCCTCCGGGAGGAAGAGCTCTAGGTGGAAGACGCCGCCCTCGTAGCAGGACTGCGGGGGGCCCTGGATGACCACCTTGAAGTAACGGGGGTTATCCTCGGTGGGGTTGGCCTGGATGCCGGGGGGACACTCTTTTTGTAACTTTTCCGTTTCTTTGATGATACGAGTGGTGAGCGCCATTTTTTTATTTATAGTGGTGTTTTTTTTTTTAAGTGTTACTACTAATATGAAAAATAGGCTACGGGTTGAGCTAGTTTACAACGATGGTATACTAACATAGGAGGAAAGGAATAGAAAAAGGGGAAAAGAAGAATGGGTGAAACTACAAACATTTTCACATCGATCAACTTTTTTTTTTGATGAAACATTTCATTAGTTTTTTTTTTTTTTTTTAATATCTAAAGTACACATCTCATTTACATTACATCGAATTCTTTTTTTTTTATTATTATTGCTTTTCCATTACGCGCCGTCGGCAGAAGGTCGTCTCTCCCGCTCCTGTGCCTTTACCCGCTCTGTATACTCCTTGAGTCGATCACACAAGGTCTCCTGGAATCCCTTTTCCTGTGCCACCTTGAGCTCCCGTGCGGCCTGCGTCTCCTGGTGGTGCTGTGTCAGTGCCTGACGCCGCCGGTCCAGCGTCGCCTTCTCTCTCTGCAGGGCGCGCACCTCCTCCTCTAGCTCACTCCGTCGTCTGGCCAGGGCGGCGTTACTCTTGGGTGGGTCACTCGGGTCGTGCTCGCCGATATCTTCCGGTAAGATCTCCGTCTTCATCCACAGTGCTGTATTCTCCATGGCGAGGGTGTGGTGCGCCTCGAGGGAGAGGTAGGCTTGGTTGAGGAGTCGGCGCAGGAGCACACCACGCTCGGGGAGGTCCACGGTGGCCTGTCTTAGTAATTCCTCCGACAGTAAGTGTATCTGCAGGAGGGTCCGCTCGGCATTGAGCTCTGGAGCGGCCTTCCCTGGACTGGGTCCTTCACTTTTGGGTTTCGCTTTCGTCGTCGTAGCAATTGGTTCTAACTTCTTACTGGTATTGGCATTGCTGGTCACAGGGTTCTCCCGGCGGTACTGCTGCCACCCTCTGGCCGCACTATCCGTCAGTTCCCCATCCAACACCTCCTCCAATCGCAAGACACTCTCTCGGTCAATCACGGTGGTGGCGGGTCGCTCCAGCAGACACTGCACCTCGCCTATCCCTCCCTCTGGGATGAGATCCAGCTCCGCTAACAACTGCTCCTCCCGGCGTAACTCCTCACTCCGGGCGGCATTCAAGTATTCTTTGCCGTCTAAAATGTTTTGTTTAATGTATTCGGTGATTTCTTGAATGCGAAGAATCACCTTTTTACGCTCCTTGTACCGCTCCACGCAGCGGTCATAGTCCACGTTGTAGAACTGCAGCTGACGTGGGGGCACCACGCTGTCTAACACCTCGGTGACATTACTGGGGGTGCACGACTTGACGAACGGTTTATAATTATACCGACAGACTTGAAAGATTGTTTTTTCATCTTTACTATTATTATTATTGGTTTGTTTGATCTCTTGCGTGGCGCAGGAAAGTATGTGGTTGACAAAGCTGGGCATGCTAACGGTGGCGGTGCTATCCAGACTGGCGTAGTACGCCTCCCATTCCTTCAAGTTGGTAAAATATTCATCACTGAAGGGCGGAATGAGCCGCATCCCATACAATAGTTCCAACTTGTGTGGTTGATTCGTAATCTCTTCATCGCCAAATAAGTAATCCAGCAAATCTTCCTGACACTGCAATCGGTATAACTCATTCTTTATTTTTAGTTGCACTTCGTTTTCATTTTCTCCACCGTTATGATTCTGATTGTTATTTTGGTCGTAACGCCCACCAGTGGGGAGTAATGAAAAGTTCACGTTATAGGCAGGCGACGCCCCTACCACGAACTTTAGTTTCTCCATCAGTGGTGCCGACAGGGGCGGGGTGCGGGTGGGGGGTACTTCACTATTTTTATTATGCGCCCCCACCCCCACTCTACCAAAATCCATCTGCAGGTAGGCCTGCTGCTGATACAGTAAGGGGAGAAGGTCGGTGAACCGTGCCAAGGGACGCTGGCCAATGCAGATGGGCGTGTCATACACCGTCAGCACGAGTGGTATATCATTATTGTAGGTGTACTCTAGTCGCTCCTGTGAGTTGGGGAACATTTTCGCCTCTCTTAAACTTTTGCGTTTTATTTTTTTCTATTACGAACTATTGATTGAGGTTGGCTGTAGAATCGGAGAGAGAAACAGATGGGCTGAAAGATTGTTTTTGAAGGAAACAAAAACAAAACAGTGAACGTTTTTTTTTTTTTTTTATCAAAAAAGAAAATGATTTGAAATGAAGAGCAGATTTCATTTTTTTTTTTTTTTAAAGGATCGATGAGAAATGGTAAGAATCGCTATATAACAGTAAACTAAAATAAAATAAAAATGAAGCAGTAAAATCAAAAACAAAAAAACAAAAAAGATTCTGTTTGCACCTTAGAACGGTGTTCGCTCCCTCTCTGTCTGTACCACCGTGTTGCCCTCCATGATCCCCCTCCATCGCTGGACCATCATTAAAGTTTCACGCAGCAGTTCCATCACCGACCGTACTGGTTCCTTTTCCTGAGGCTGGTGTGCCCCTTGGATCCCCAACAGAGGAAAGAGGTCGTCCTGTGAGATGGTAGGACAGGAGAGGAGCAGCAGCGCCGCCGGCAGCAGTGGGTTATAGCAAATAGAGAAGTAGTACTCCCCTAGCAGAGCGTAGGCTTCTTCGGGTATCCGTTCCTCCCCAATCTTATACTGATCATTATTATTGTTATGATGGTTATTATTATTGAGGCAGTCGTCCAATAGCTGCGTAGGGAAGAGCAGCAATAAAGTACAGTTCTGTACAAGAGTGGTCAAATGCTGCTGAAACACCTCTTTACTTTCATTATTATTATAATTAAAATTCTTCTGTTCGTATAAACTTTGCAATAATTCAATACTGATTTTTGCAAACAATGGACACAATAGTAATTTCCCATCTAACGTGGTGATGACTTCTGTTTCCATCGACGTGAGTAAATCATAGTTTTTAGACCGGTCAAAATAAATTTCTCTGAATCGCTCAAACTGGTTCATTTCTTTTTTCACCACAATTACATTATTATTATTATTTTGAGGATTATGTTTCTTTTTGAAAAAGATGAGCGCGCAGGCATCCACGTCTAGCAACTTCCACGCCAACAATAATATCGCGACCAAAATAAAATCTTTTTGTGTTTTGGTGAAATAATGATTGAACGCGGTATAAAACACCGTTGGTGAAGGATTCGACGACCCCTTTCGTTTTTTCAGATTCTCCAAGTGCTCCCTATACTTCCGTTGAGAGGTGAGTAAAATATAATTCGCCAGTAGTTGCAGTGCCAGGAGGGGTAACTGACAGATGCCATTCACGTTCATGCTAACGTGTTGGGTTTGATGGTAACGGTAGTAGTGGACGTGATAATCATAAAATACGTCATTGGTTATCGTGTGGTTCACCACGCACCCACACGGACAGTCGAACTCTTTCTGGTCTGGGGGCGCGACGGTCTTGAGGATGGAAATATATTGAATCAGTCCTTCGCTCATCTGCTGCAAGGTTTTCGCCTCGTCGGGGTAGTAGAGGGATAAAAACAGTACACTATCGTGGTTGAACTGCTCTTGAGCGTACGGCAGCGGAAATAATAATTCTGCATTATGAGGAATGGGTGTTAGGGGCAGTAGATGCGAAAGACCATCAAAAAAGTAACTTTTCTGTTTATATTTTGGGTCGTGGTGAAGGCGAGAAAATAGTGAAAATATATTCTCCTCTCGTTTCGTGAGTTCCTCGACGGAAGAAAACGTAATCGTCAGTCGGTGAAAGGAATTGAAGGGATCATAATCATAATGAGTATTATTAGTATTATTATTATTGAAGAAAAGATACTTTCGTAGCAGGTGGACCAGTGAGGTATTATTATGATTATTATATTGATGATGGGAAGAAATTTCTTCCTTCCGAAAAAGATTAGTTTTAATGAGTTTAATGGAATGAAACTGATTTGGGTTAGAATTTTGTAACATCATTTTATTATTATTATTTTGAAGCGACTCGAAGAGTTCTTCCACGAAACTCATTTTTTTCCCTTCTTTTTTTTTGGGGTCTAAAAACAAAGAAAGAAAATAATGGTGAGAGAGAAAGATTGAAATTAACGGATTGAGCATATTCTTTTTTTTTTGTTGAAAAACAATAACTAATAATATAATTTTTTTTTCTCGTTATTTCCTGATTTATAGGTGTATGAGTACAATGATGACAATAATGATACAGAATTTTTTGCTTTTTGCTTTTACAAACGATCTAAAGTCAATTAATACAATGATTCTAAAACAAACAAACAATATTTTATTTATTACAGCTGGTAGACCCCCCCTACCGTGCATTGCAGGGTCAGCGGCAAGGACTGTCGCTCCACTAGTAACGTTACCTTATCCCCCGGTGTCAGCCGCCGTACCGTCTCCTGAAACAAGGAAACTGTATTCTTATTTTCTTGATTTACTTTTAATTTAGTTTGATTGATTTGTTTAATGCAGTCGTGCGGGAGGACCCCGGCGAGGGCGGCAGGACCGGTGACACTCACCACTAGTACACCATCCTCATAGACATACAGATCACTATTATTATTATTATGATTGCTGTTATTGAGGGCAACACGGTCGGTGACTTCTAGACCTAACGAAGGCATCACATTAGTATTATTATTATTATTATTAGTATTAGTAGTCGTCGTTTGATAAGGGATTCTAGAAAACTGTCCAGACGAGTTCATCGTGTCGTACATATTATTATTATTATTATTTTGATGATGATTCGTTCCGTTGCTGGTCATGGTAGAGGGTAACGATACATTCTGATTATTATTATTATTATTGGGAAAGTTTTCGATAAATTCTGCGACCGCCTTTCGCCAATAGCGTAAACACTTTATGAACTGTGGCACCGTTGCTTTTAGCGTCCACGGCTGACTTGTCGGTAAATAAATCGACGACGATAATAAAATAAAATTATTATTTTTATTTTGATTTCCGTCGGGACCAAAGTTGGGCTGCATGGAAGCCCCAATGCCACCGCCAGCCATCTCCCTTCCCAACAGCGAACACTCCAATAGATATTCGTATAATTTTAACTTTAATTCCTTATTCGACTCATCGTCTGAAATATTCGTTAACAGGGTGGAATAAATAAAAAGACGCTCCGTGACGGCATCAAACGTAAATAACAAGGTGAATTCGTTATCGACACTAACGACACACGTATTATTTTCATCAAAACACAATTCATTATTATTATTATTATTGATCGTGTAATGCTTCGCCCAGTCGAGCCAAGTTTTCAACGGCATTTTCATAGGCGTCATAGTACCCGCCATCCTCTAACACGACCACAGGATGATGGTGATTGTTATTATTATTTTGAATATTATTATTATTTTGAGTTTGGGAGGAAGGTACCATCACACGGGAAGATCCATTATTATTGTTATTATTATTATGATTATTATTGATGGGGGAAGGAGAGGTACGATAGAGACTGAGCGGCTCTCGTGTAAATGTATTATTATTATTATTATTATTATTTTGATTGGGTGGCCGGATAGGAGGACTGATGCCACTGCTAGCGCTATACTGTGTATTACCATAAGGAGAGTTATTATTATTATGATTATGATTATGATTTGGATTAAATTCCTTTTCAATTTCCTGCAACAGGGCCGCCGGTGGCGTCATCCCTTGTTGATTATAATAATGCAATTTTTGTCGTAACAATAACTGACGATCCTCCGCTAGTTCTCGCTGTTCCCGTGCGTGAAATAACTTTGCCTGCTCCGCGTGCATCTCTCGTTCTCGTAGTTGTAACTCCCGCTGCATGTGGATGTGATCGTAACTATCCTGTTCGAGAAAGACGCGTTCTTTTTCACTTTGATAAATTTGTTTTTGTAGCAATAATAAATTTTTCTTTTTTTCGTTTTCTAGTTGGAGCAATTGTAGCTCCTTGATGGCTTCTTCCTCTTTTTTTAATAACTCCCGACGGTCTTCGATCTCTTGTTTACGTTCTTTCCGTTTTTGTTCCTCTAACTGACGTAAGGCGATTAACTTATCTTTTTCAACTTGTGCCTCTTTTTCTTTTTCTAAAATATAATTTAATTGTCGTTCCGCCTCGTCTTTTTGATCTTGTAGCTGTTTTTTAGGACCTTGCACGGCGTGCAGGTCGGTGTCATATTTTTTAATTGATTTATCAAAAATCGTTTCATTATTATTATTATTATTATTATTATTTTTATTTTCCGGGGTGCGGTCTGCCTGCCGTAGGTAGTCCTGCTGCTGTCGCAAGGTGTCTTTTTCTAGTTGTTGTTTCTGAGGCGAATAAATTTCATTATTATTATTTTTATTTGAATTTTTCTTTTTTTGTGTGTTGAGCTCGGCGAGGTCGCCCACCTCAATGACGCCCCCGCTGTGTATCCCTACTGCGCCACACGTCACTTGATCCTCTAATAAGGGGATTGCATTATATTTCAAAATTAGTTCCGAAAGTGGGATGGAAATGTTTGTATTTTGTTTGAGAATGGTTTTTATTTTTTCAATGGTGAGGCGCGTGACGTCTCCTTTGATGTTTATTTTATATCGTTTTCCTTCGCTAGGGTGGAGGACGACTAGACTGCTAGAGACAGAGGACATGACGGAAGGGAAATAATAAACTATTTTTTTTTTAAATTTATTTCCTTTTTTTCTGTTTTTTTTTTTGTTTGCTTACGAGAAGAATGGGAAAGAGAGAAAGGAGAGTGTTGTTGGCATGAGAACACATTTTTTTTTTTTTTTTAAGAATAACAAACAAATTATATTTATGTTTTACTTTTTTTTTTTTTTTCGTTCAGTCACTGGTCTATACAACACTTATTCTTATTTTCCTTTTTTTTTTTTGATAAACGATAAGTTTTTTAATAAATCCCTTTTCTTTTTTGTTTCTGGAAAAGTACTATGGCATAAAAAAAAAAAAAAAGAGAAATCGATCAAAAAAAAAAAAAAAAACATCTCAACGAATAACAATGCGTATGAATCTCTTCGCAGGGCTTTTTTTTTCAGCAAACACACAAAAACTAACGAATTTCCCTTTTTATTTTTTGATTTTGTTGGAATACATATTTTTTTGAAATTTTTTTTTTTTTTGTGCCTTATGGTCACGACACAGTTCACTCGCACAAAAACACACAAACATTAATAATAATAATTAAAACAGGAAAAAAAAAAAAAAAAGACTCAGTGAAGAGGAAAAATAATTTATATATAAAAAAAAAAGAGATTAAATAATTTTTGACCGAATTGTATTTTTTTCTTTTGTTTTTTTGATAAATAAAAATTTCTTTTGGGAGGAATACTTTTTGATTTGCTTTTTATTTTTTTTTCTTTGTGGTATAGACATAAAATAAATTATTATATTTTTCTTTTTGATGTATAATTTTTTTTTTTGAGGGCGGCTTGCCTGATATTCTATAATATCAGCTGAAAGTCTTTTTTTTTTTTCTGTTTTAAGGGTGGAAAAAAAAAAGGAGTGGGAAAAAAATCGAAAAAAAAAAAACTTTTCTCCTTTGTTTGGTAATGGTGATAGCAATATATATAAATAGCAATAAACGAACAACGGAAAAAAGAGAAAAAAAAAAAGAATTTTTTTTTTTTGGTATAGAATTTTTCGTTTTCCTTTTTTGTGTTTTTTTACATATAACTGTCAGTGAAACGAAACAAAGGACGAAAAGCAAACAAAAAAGAAAAGAAAAAGAAAAACACACGAACTCAGTATAAGGGGTAAAAACAATATTAGTTAGAAAAAAAAAAAAAACACAGAAATATATATATGGAAAAAAAAATGTCACCTGTTTCTTTTATTTATTATTTAAACAGTATAATGATAAATAATAACCACACACACACACAAAAAAAAAAAAAAATTAATTTTTGTTTTGAAGTAAAAAAAAAAAAAAAAGGCGCAAGCTTGCATATAAATACAGAATTATAGAACGTTCTTCTTTTTTTTTTTTTTTTACTTTTTTCTATCATAGGAAAAAAAAAAAAAAAAGATTTATGATCTGAACTTATATAAAGACAGCCACATAAAATAATTTTCTTTTCTTAAAAAAAAAAAAAAAAACGTTAACAACAGTAAAAATGGGAAAACGATCTTTGTAAACGTTTTATTATCTTTTATTTTTTTTTTCAGATTATTTCATTTTTTTTTTTCTGTTTTTATTTTGAAAATTGAGGTGGCAGGGAGCGGGACCCTTTCTGGGTGGAGGACCGCCCGCCGCTAGAGGTCTGATAGTGATTCATCACGGAACGATTATAATAATTTTCACTTTTATTACTTTCATTATTATTATTTTGATTTTCATTTCTCAGCTGTTTGTGTAAGTTGTATATTTTCATAAAATTACTAGCCGCATAGTGGTCGGAGCCATCTTTGCTAAACGTCCACGTTTGTAGGGAATCTGCCGCGGAGCCTGTCCACAGGGGCGCATCGGTCGCATCACTATTATCATTTTTGTTATTTTCATTTTCATTTTTATTATTATTCTTATGATGATTGCTTTGAGGGGCGGTGGATTGGCTGTTCATCATGAGATGTGGCATGCTGTAGACACTGATGGTCTGTTCGGAGGAATAATTATAATTATAACAATGAAAATTATTATTATTATTCGAACTTAGCTGAGCTGATCCGGAGTTATGATGATTATGATTATTATTATATTGAGAAGGTCCGCTGTGAAGAATATTCGGCAGTTGTGGGGCCGAAAAGTGATACAACAATGGTTCCTTATTCTGATTTTCACTTTTATTATTATTATTGTTTTGATGGCTGGCGGCGATGGCCTCATCGCTGAGACTATCACTACTCACTGTCGTTTGATTGAGACTCCCATTCGAAGGAAGAAAGGTCGTAATGGGCGAATCGGCAAAGTGCTGTTGTGGTTTCCCATTCGTAATAATTTTAATCGTATTACAACTTGGACTGTTGTTACTGGAATTATTATTATTATTATTATTTTGATTAGGGAGGACGGTAGGGGGTGGACTGCCGCCGTTGGTGATCTCTTCGAGAGAGGTGAAACAAATTTGAGTTTGGGAGGAAAATGGGGAAATGCGTTTCGAATTATTATTATTATTATTTTGATTATTATTATTGGAAGATACGTTTGCTTCTCGTTTCGGTTTGCTACTCCGAGAGACGACATAGGAGGACATGGCGGAGGGAGGACTCTTTCCATTCATATTATTATGATGATGGACGGAACTGCCTGGCTTGGGAGAGAGAAATAACCACTTGTTACTGTATTGTTTTAAAAATGGCGGGGCGTCCTCGTCGGAAAGGAAAAACAAATTATTATTATTATTATTATTATCGGTGAGGGCCGTGGTGGGTGGGGAGTTGCCCTCGTCAAACGAAACGTGTCGAATCATTTTACTATTCGTAGAAGCATTCGTGACGGAGATACTGTTATTATTATTATTATTATTGTTATTGTTGGCATCTGGATCGTTATTCGTATGTTCTGTTATTATTATTATTATGATTGTTGTATCCGGCCGCGTTGGGTTCGTCCTGCGATGACTCTGGTGCCGCGATGACGGAGGGATCGGGGGATACTTGCACACTCATGAGTAGAAGTTATTATTATTATTATATATAATTGCTCTTTTGATTGGGAATGAGTGAAGCCGTTTTTATTTTGTCTTCACTCTTTTTTTTTTTGTTGTTTTTTTTTGAAATAAAAAAAATGATAAAAGTATTTAAAATACGAAAAAACAAATCACAACAACAAAACTTCTTTCGTTTTGATTGCGCGAAAAATAAACTCTTTTTTAAAAAGTGAGAAATAATAAAGAGAAAATGAAAATAGGATAAACGTAAACACACGTGACAGAAAAAAAAAAGTGAACAACAATAATAATAACAAAAAGGATTTTTTTTTTTTTAATATATAAAAATACGAATGCTAAAATATATAGTTTACAACACCAATAATTTACAAAGTTCATTGGACGTATTCTCCACGGTTAACTGAATTCCATTATTATTATTATTATTCATTTCATTATTATTATTCTCCTTGGGTGGCAGTGGTGACCACAGCAGGAGAGCTTGATTAGTGTAAGACACAATCTCTATTCCGCCTCGCAGTGCGACCCAACCGGTCCGCCACGGGAGCAACTCCACGGTGAAATATCGTATCGTTTCCTTATTATTGTTGTCATCGAGTTTGCCCAAGGAGACACAACCCTGGCCGGCGTAGCACCAATCCGGCGCTAACTTCTCCGATCGCACTTTTAGCCCAATTTCCATAGTATTATTATTATTATGATGATTATGAAACAATAACGCACAATGAAAGGTGATTGGTTCCCCCGAGTGGAACACCCGTTCCGGAAAAGATTTAATATTAGTACTGTTGGATGGGGAGGTGGCGTCTAGTACGATCACTTCATACGAGCCGTGGTGGCCTGGGGGTGCCGTACGGTAGCGGAGGGAGACTGGCAGCTGCCACTGATTGAGGGTGTTGGACTTGCTGTGATTGCTGTGACCGTTGAGACGATTCCAAGTCCAAACGAAATCCCCTATTTTTTCATTATTATTATTATTATTGTTAACTGTTGTGGTGTCCACGTCGATAGAATAGTTTCCGCTGTATTCGTCACCGGGGTAGAGACCCACCTCCATTGCACGATTATTATTATTATTATCATTACTTTTATTTTTATTTTCATCCTTGTAGCGAAGTTCTGTTTTGGTCAGCACCAAGTACTCCTTGGACACATTTTTCATAACATACGAAAAGTTCAACAATCGCCGCATGCGCACTAACTTTTTATTTTCATCCACGACAGGGATACTCACACAACGACTATTGCTATTATTATAATGAGAGGCGGTGACGACAAGGCCGTTGGTGACCGCTAGAGAACTCTCCCAGGACAGTTTTTTTTCCTTGGTCCCCCCATCGTGATAGACAATGTCGGCCCTCAGCTTGTACTCGCCTTCTCCCATATCCAACACGGCATTCACTGGGAGCGCAAAGTTGCCTTTCCCAGGAAGGGACCCGACCCCTTTCGCATATACACTTTTATGCGGCTTGTTGTTCGGCCCGTGCAGCTCTATCTGTACTTGTAAACTATTCAGCGGGTAGACGGCGGCGTTCTGCAGCACCAACAAGGCTTGGAAGGATTCCCCCACGAGGTACGGCTGAAGGGAGGAAGGGAGCAGCACCTGTGGAGGAAGGACCATCGCAGGGCCGTCCACCACACCGTGCAGTACGTCCCCCTCCTCCGTGAAGGTCAGGGCGGACTCCCCGGTCCCGTTATTGGTGTTGCCTTGTAGCTGAATAGATTGTAGATTATACTCTGGGTGACGGAGGATGGTGGCTTGCACGGAGAGGGGGTTGGGGAGCAGGGCTAAGTTATTAGTATTAGTATTAGCGGTAGGGGAAGAGACGACCGCAGCCGCTAGGGGGTGTTCCTGTGGACTCACCGTCACCTCATTATTATTATTATTATTATTATTATTATTATTGTGACTGGATTTGGCTGCAGCGGCGGGACTAATCAGCTCTCCTGTGGTGGTGGCCCTTCGCACAGGGGTACCGACTGCATAGTATTCCATAGTATTATTGTTATTATTATTATTAGTGCTAGGGGCGCTGACGGAGGCCGCCCGTGAGACAGAGACCACTTTCCCTGCGTGGATGGGACTGGTGAGCGAGGGGCTCCTATTATCGTTCGTATTGCTCATTAATGTAGAATGCTGGGATGATGAAAAGAAAAGAAACAACAGAAAAGAAAAAGAGAAATATAAGCAAACAACAAATTTCTGTTTCTTCATTCACTAAAGTTTTCCTTCTCTTTTAAAGTGTTTTGGTACATTTACAGAGCAATAAAAGACAATACAGTCGATAAACATTCTTTACTTCCGTGGCGGGGGTGGTGGAGGTGGTGGTACTCCTCCTGGTGGTGGCGCTACCGGCGGAGGGAGCGGAGGCGCCTTGACGGGTAACGTTTTGCTTGTATTATTGGTGATTGGTTTCCGCTTGATGGGACTTTCCTCGTCGCTGCTGTCTTCCTCCTCATCGGTGTCTTTCTGCACCGTCCTGCGATTGGCTAAGTTACTGGTGAGGGTCGTATAATTGTAATTATGACTATTATGCTTCTCGTTGTTGGTGTTGACATTGCTGAAACTTTCGTCCCCCTTGGTGGTCATACGGGTCAGTTGGTTTCGCTTCGCTTGCAACTCTTGTAATAGCTGAGCAGCGAAGGCATTCCCTGGCGGGGCGGCCTCCTCCTCGTCTGCCACGGTCTCCTCCGCCTTCTCGGTCGTCCCCCCCACGTGCGTACGACCCATCATGACGGAAATAATAGACGGCTGTCCCCCGGTAGGAATGTATGGTCCCTTCTTCACTGGT
This sequence comes from Angomonas deanei, assembly GCA_903995115.1. Taxonomy (NCBI): domain Eukaryota; phylum Euglenozoa; class Kinetoplastea; order Trypanosomatida; family Trypanosomatidae; genus Angomonas; species Angomonas deanei. The sequence continues at coordinate 485,951 of LR877160.1, forward strand.
TCTGGGAGGGGTGGTGGTGGCAGCAGCTCCGTAGGAGGGGGCGGTGGTGGTGGTGGGGCACTGCCTGAGATGGTAATACCCTTCCCTACACTATTATTATTATTAGCAGCGCTGCGTCTGCTGGCCGCCCTCTCCTGCCGACTGCGGTGGAGGGAACTCACGTCCGAGCGAGGGACGCTGCTGGCGCCCCGTGGGAAGGGACCGAGGAAGGTGTGTTGGGTACTATCCTCTGTCTGGTCTGCTGCGGCCACCCAGCCCACCTCCGCCACGCGCCCTAATCCAGGGAGATCGACTGGCAGGTCCGCGATGAAGTCCCCCTCGCCACCGGCCGCTCCTTCCTCCTGAGCAGGGGCGAAGCCATATCCCTCCCCACGGGCAGGTAGGCGACCCTCTAGTAGATGCAATCCCTTCTCTGCTGTCGGCACCTCTACCGGGGCGGCCGGACCCCTCTCTGTCTGCCGTGACCGCAGCCCATAGAGTAGCCCCCCTTTACTGGCAGACTGATTGAACAACAGCAGTGAGGTGACGCTCGTGAGCTCCTCCGCTGGGAGCGGACCGAGCGCCGTGTGGGGTATACCCGTGTGCGGATGAGGAGAGGGGTCCTCGCTAACCGTGTAGGGCAGTTGGGTCTCTAACGGCAGGACGAGGGGATGGCGGGGACAGCTCACGGCTCTGTCCTCGTACAGTCGCCGCAGGGCTGCCACATTGGGATTCGTAGTATTCTCTTTATTGGGTTGGAGCGCTGGGGGTGGCTCCACCCGGCACAGAGGACGAATGTACTCATTCTCTACATTTCGTTCAATAGTCTCACTACTCTGTAAATCCTCTGTCAGCCGCCGTCCGGTTCGTCGCTCCACTCGCTTCGAGTTCAGCACCGGTGGTGGCCGCGGCCGACGGTCCTTGTCAAACCCCTCTTGCCGGCTCGTAAAGTAGTCTAGCTGATAGTTATTGAGCGTCCCTTGGTGGTGTAGGAAATGATACTCCTCCTCCTCCTCGCTGTCGTCAGAGGAGACGGAACCATCCTCTTCTCCTAAGGGATGGGTGGAATCTAACTTGGGGTCCGCGACACAGGGGGACCAGTCGTAGGCACCGAGGGAGACGCCTTTCCCGTCTAACAGCAGTTGCGCGGCGGCCTCTTCCGGATACACACGACTACTAAGTAACGTCAGCGGCAGACCCTCGGCGTCTCCTTGTATCGCCCGCACGCGTGTCTCACACCGGTGGACTCGCTCCAACACCCTAGTGGCACGGTCCTCCTCTTTTTCCAACTTCTTCTCTATCCGGTGAAACAGCACTTCCATCTTTTGCTGAAGGTCGATTAACCCTTTGATGGCGGCGCCCACGCTGCGCATGCCATCGCTGGAGAAGGGGACGGGTAGCGAGGTTTGCTGGGCGGCGCTGGTGTGCTGCATCGTGGATATCCCACGCTATTTGATTCTTCTTTCTGGTTTTGTTGTGTACTAGTAAAAGAAGAGAGAATGGGAAAGGAGTATGAAACCATTAGCTTTATGAAGCCTTTATAACAAAAAGAAATAGGAAGCACTATCATTCAAACAGGAAACATTTTTTTTTTTTTTGAAAAATGAAAAGAAATCATAAAATAATGCAAGTAATGTTCATTTACTCGCTTGAAATAGGTTTTGCTTTTTGCGTGTGGCTTTACGCGAAGGCGTTTCTGGCGGTGATCTTACCCTTAGCCTTGATGACCTTCACGTGGAGACCGCGGTCCTCGAGCTTGCCCTCATCGCGGAGCGCAATGTACTCGGAGCGGAGGATGTTGGTGAAGCCCCAGTACTTGGAGGTGACGACGATCTGACGGCCGGGGAACTTCATGCGGGCACGGCGGAGGGCCTCGCGGGCCTGCTCAATGTAGGCATCCTTGGTGCGGAGGGACAGAAGGATCTGACCGATGCGCACACGGGCGGCGACGCCCATGGGCTTACCGAAGGCACCACGCATACCGGTCTGGAGCCTATCGGCACCAGCGCAGGAGAGCATCTTGTTGATGCGGAGCACGTGGAAGGGGTGAGCACGGATACGCATGTGGAACACATCCTTGTTGGCACGCTTGGTCATGTACTTGTTGGCCTGAATACGGGCAGCCTCGAGCGCCTCGGAGCAGATCTGCTCCAGCTCTCTGGAGACGACGTGCAGACAGAGGGGGAACTCATCGACGGTGGCGCGACGACGGCCAATATCGAAGTTACGAATCTTGGGGTCGGGGACACCACGGCAGAAACGAGACTTGGGGTAAGGCTTGTTCTTGCAGAAGCGGTAGCACTTGGAGGGACGACGGGCCATTGGGTCGAGTAATGAACTTTTTTGTGGAGGAAAAAACAAAAAAGTGGGGAGAAGGAAAAGTGAAATGAAATAGAAATGCGCGTAACTTTTTCTGAACAGTACACAAAACAAACTTTCATTATATGTGTTGGGTTTGGTTAAAAAGTAAAAATAAACTAAAAAAGAAATTAAGTAATGACTTGCCTATAAGGACCGATGGTTTCTTCTTACATGGTAAGCTCCATGATGGCATTGACGACGTCACCGTTGTTGTTCTTGAGGGCCTTGATGGCCTTGTTACGGGACACGTTCGCCTGGTTCTTGACCACCTCGATCTCCTTCTCGGGGATGTCGCCGGCGTCCTCCTCGGCCTCATCCTCGACCTCCTCCACCTTGGAGGCACCGGCCTCCGCGGCCTCGCCACCGACGGCAGCGCGAGCGGCGGCCTCCTGGGCGAGCGCGCCCATACTGTCGATCTGCGCCTCACCAAAGATGATGAAGGTGTTGGTGCCGGGGAAGCGGTACACCTCGGGCTGGGGGATGGCGAAGGAGAGCGCCTCCGCCTTGCGGATGGCCACCTTGGCAATGTTGGGCTCGGGCTTGAGACCCATCTTGGCCATCGCCTTGGCGTAGCGCTTGGACTGCTTGCCGCCCTGCGTCACTTCAGCGGGCTCCAGCTCCGGGACCTCCTCCTCCACGGCGGCGTTCTTGGCGTCTTCAGCGGACATCGTTACTTATATAACAGGCAATCTAGAAAGAGTGTGTGTGAGTTGGGATGGTGAGAAAAAAAAAAAAATGATGACGTTGATATGAGAAAGACGACAAAGTTTTCAAAAAGGAAAGTGGAATAGGGAGTTTAAACTTTTTTTCTTGTCATCCTTCTTGATTGAAGAGAACGAATCACCCCTTGACACCACTTTTATTCAGAGTGTCACTTCAACACAAAAAAGGAGAAAAGTCTCATCCAAAAAGAAAAAGGAGCGACAAATAAATGAAAATAATGTTTTTTCTTCAACCCCTTTTCCATCCGTTTATTCGTTAAGATAGGCCGCAAAGCGGGGGAGCACGAAGGCGGAGGTGTGCATAGCGGTGGTGTAGTACTTGAGGTCCTTACCGAAGGGCAGCTCCTCCACCGGCCGGAGGGGCTTGGTGAAGTCATTCTCGGGGTCCTTGGAGCACATGAGGGTGCCGATCGACCCGCCGGGGTAGGTGGGGATGTAGATCATGGCGTACTTGACGTGATTGAAGCCAACGTCATTCTTCAGAAAGTGCATCATCTTCTCGATCAGCGGGCGGTGCAGCCAGATGGACTCTCCCTGGTTGCAGACAATCCCACCAGGGCGCAGGATGCGGAGGACATTCTTGTAGAACTCCGCCCCGAACAGCTCCGAGGCGGGTCCCTCGGGGTCGGTGGTGTCGATAATGATGACATCGTACGAGTTATCCGGGGAGTCCTTGACGAAGGCCACGCCGTCGCCCACCTTCACCGACACGCTGGGGTGATTATAGCCACAGGAGATCTGTGGGAAGTGCAGCTTACTCTGCTCAATCACACGACCGTCAATATCGACCAACTGGACGGACTGGACAATACCCTTTTCCGTGTCCTGGTGCTTGATCACCTTCACGCACGACACCGCCGTCGCCGCCACCAATAATGAGTACCTTCTCCGGCTTGCGGTGGCCACAGAGGGACAGGTGGCCCAGCATTTCGTGATAGACGAACTCGTCGTAGTCGGTGAACTGTACCGCGCCGTCGAGGGTCATCACCTTCCCCCACGGTCCCTTGGTGTCTGACTCGAAGACGGTCAAGTGCTGGAATTCCCCGGGTTCGTCGTAGAGGACCTTCTCTACCTTGAAGCCTTGGGCAATACCGGGCCACTGCGCATTCTCCTCACGGAACCATCCGTCTTCCAACAAACCTGGACCGGGCATCGGTAGAACAGAGAGAGAGCTTTTTTTTTTTGTGTGTGTGAAAATCTTTCGGAAAGGAAGAAAAAGAAAGAAGGTGAGTGTTTGATTTCTTGAGGATGGGAGGCTCTGAGAATAGACCAGACGTTCATAAACCAGCTGAGTCATTACTTTTTTGTATGTTTAAAAGTTATTAATAAATTTAATCATTCTCTTCATGACAAAAAGAACTTCAAAAATTTCTTTAGTGGCTTTTCTTAATTTATTTTTCCCTTTTAGAATATGTGTTTCATCACTATTATAGACTTTAGGAAACACTCACATGGTAAGCTCCATGATGGCATTAACGACGTCACCGTTGTTGTTCTTGAGGGCCTTGATGGCCTTGTTACGGGACACGTTCGCCTGGTTCTTGACCACCTCGATCTCCTTCTCGGGGATGTCGCCGGCGTCCTCCTCAGCCTCATCCTCGACCTCCTCCACCTTGGAGGCACCAGCCTCCGCGGCCTCGCCACCGACGGCAGCGCGAGCGGCGGCCTCCTGGGCGAGCGCGCCCATACTGTCGATCTGCGCCTCACCAAAGATGATGAAGGTGTTGGTGCCGGGGAAGCGGTACACCTCGGGCTGGGGGATGGCGAAGGAGAGCGCCTCCGCCTTGCGGATGGCCACCTTGGCAATGTTGGGCTCGGGCTTGAGACCCATCTTGGCCATCGCCTTGGCGTAGCGCTTGGACTGCTTGCCGCCCTGCGTCACTTCAGCGGGCTCCAGCTCCGGGACCTCCTCCTCGACGGCGGCGTTCTTGGCGTCTTCAGCGGACATCGTTACTTGTATATAATGGGTGATCTAAAAGAAGGGAGAAAAGAGCACGATAATTATCAAAAGCGACAAAAGTAAGCACATTCATCATTCATGTACTGTATTGAACGGCCAACCTACACGTATAACAGATTTGAACTCTGTGTCACCAATATTGGTACTATTGACATTATAAATTTTATGTTTTTTCCTTTTTGTTTGAAAGGAGACCAACTCTAATCGCAAACGGAAATAATAATAATAATAAGAAGAATTCATCACCATCACAATTCACTTAGTACTTGGGACGGGTTTGAAGCACGGCCTCATGCGGCGCCCAATCCCCGACGGTGACGCGGAGGAGCGCAGAATGCTTTCCCGCTGCATCGCCGCACCGTCCGCCATGACCGGCTGAGGGGCCGGGCTGCCGCTGTGCCGGACGGGCGACGGACTTTGGGGGAATCGATAGTCGTGAATGTTACCGGTGGTATTTCGATTGTTGACGGTGGGTGGTACGTCCTCACGGTGGAACAGATTGTCCTGATCCTTATTATTGGTGGTGTCACCGTAAGGGTCGGAGAAGGCGTTTTGGGTCTGTCGTGTCGTGCCACGGGCCGACCGTGTGCGTCCTTGCGAGGTGGACTGGCGGGAAGGGGAGTAGAGCTGCTCCTCAAAGGAGTTGATGGCCTCGGCCAGCTTGCGGCGGTCTCGAATAATAGGGGTTGGCTTCGTCTTCTCGTACACGCGCATGTCGGCCGCCTGTATTGGCTTCCCATTCCGTGCCTTACGCTCGATACCTTCCCGCTGCTCCTTCTTCCGCCGATCGGTGCTGGAGTAGAATCGCCGCATGCGGGTGGTGACGGTCTCAGCCGGTGGTTGGACGGGACCGGTAGGGATCGGCTTAAACTTAGAAGGGTGCCACAGGGGGGACGGTTTCCTCGTGCTGGCGCCCCGCTTCGGTGGGGAGGAGGGCGGGGACCACACACCGGGGTCTCTCCCCGCACTGCTACGGCGCTGCTGGGAGGTGGACTTTCTCGGGGAGGTGAGGCGCTCGAAGGTCTCTTTGGACATTTTAGTTTTGCTCCCACTGCGCTGCTGCGAGGGAGGAAGATCCTCCTCCTCCAGCTGTTTCGTGTTGCGCCGCTTGGCGTCCTCGTAGAGTCGCTTGAAGGCGCCATTGTGTGGGTTGGCCGAGGGGCCGTCCTGACTATCACTGAGTTCGTCGACGAGACTGTCTTTCCGTGTCGACTGTCGCCGCTCCTCCTCCTCGTTGGCAGACGATTCCATTGGCTGCCACGGTGCTGAGGAAATGCTCACCTCCTTCTCTCCAAAAGACAGTGCGGCCGACTCTGGTGAGATGTCGTTGCGCTGATAGCTTTGGGAGCTCCCTACATCCTTGGGGGCGTCGGCGGGCCCAGCCTGCCCAAAGGAGGTGAGCGGCGGTGGCTGGGAGCGCACATCGACTGGGGAGACGGGACTGTCGCTGGCCTCCACTGGTTCCATGGTTTTGTTGGGACCACCGCCCAACCCGCTACTTTCCTCCTCCGTCTCGTACACTGGCACACTGTCGTTGGTATTAGGACTAGACAGAATGGGTTCCTCATCCTCATCTGGTTCTCCTACTTCTTCGTTTTCCTGTTCGTCTTCCTCTACTTGCTCCCCCTTTTCGCTGATGCTGGCATGGGACTCCGGCTCCTCCTTCGCCTCTCCTAGTTCAGAGGAGCGGAGGGAGTGACTGTACTCCTCCTTGGATGGTTCCGGATGACTGTTGGGGTTGCTTCTTTGACTGATTTCCTGGTTAGACTTGGGCACACTCCGTGCGGAGGCGGCCTGATCCACGGTCGGCTGGGTCGACTCGGTCTCCGTGAAGCTGACGAGGTACGACAGTGGGGAGTGGATGCGCTCGTAGGAGTCTCCTTTCTGCTCCTCCGCCGTTTCAGACGGGCTCTTCTTTTTGCCATTCTTTGTTTTTTTCTCCTCCCCGTCTGTTAGCTTCGTTGGCCGGTGGGATTGACTACGGGAGTTGAGTACCTCGCTCTGCTCCAGGGCCGCCCACTGCTTGTCCTCGGAAGACTGTCTGGGCTGGCTGTCCTCCGCCCTTCCTGTCTCCCGCGGCGACACCACAATCTCATATTCCTCCCCGTCGCTGTCTTCCTTCTTGTCCTTGAGAATATTTTTGCGCACCTTGCCGGTCTGCACCTCGCTCAGGACTTCCTCCTCCTTCTTTGCCCCGCGTACATTGTCACGAATATCCACCACGCGCAATAATGGCAACAGGTGGAGCGGAGGGTCAGCGGACTGCACGATGCGGAGTACTTCCTCCGTCCCCTCCGAGGAGAGGTCATTGCGGTTCAGCAGCAGACACTCCAGCGAGCCACAGAGCAGGTCGCCCCGGGTGTGCGGCATGTACACGGGTATATCTAAGATGAGATCCTTCTTTTTTAGTTTCACAGGGCGGTTGATGACGGCGTGATCCTTCTCGTCGCGTATCATCTCGCTCTCCTTCACGATGGACAGCTCATTGTCAAAGTCCTCAATGTGGTCGGTGGCCACGCCTTGCGTAATGAAGCGGTCCTCCCTCTCCCGCTGCTGCTTTTCCTGCCGCTGTAGAATGCGGTCATGCACATCCTTCTGCCGCTCTGTGATGGTGAAGAGCGGTCGCACCCGGCGGGAGCGGCCCACCCAGTCGTTCAGGACGGCGGCCGCCTCCTTGTCGGACAGACCATTCTCACGGAGGTCGAGGAGGAACACTTTTGGAAAGGGCATCTCCGACAGCATCCACACCTCCTCCGTCTGGGAGGAGGCGACCGAGCCGCTCTTCTTGGTGCGCACGCTGGAGGCGAGGGAGGACACCACACGTGTCTTGGGGTCCTTCTTCTCCAGGGCGGCAACAAGACTGCCTAGGAATAGGGTGAGGCCGGTAGCGAATCGCTTCAGGTTTGCCTCGTCGGCCACGCGCTCCCCCAGGTGCACAGAGGGGTCCACCACCAGTCCCAGCCGGGCCGCGCAAGGGCCGTCGGGCTGCAGCGCAGGGATCATTTCTTTCCGCACCAGGCGCTGCATCGCCTCCCCGCCGAGGGAGTAGGAGAAGCAGCTGGGCACTAACATGATAGTTTTATTGGCGGAGTCGTCGCCTCCTTTTGGTGCCCGACTCACCTTCGCGATGGCCTCCTTGGAGCTCATCAGTCGCAGCTCCGTGTAACACAGTGCGTCCCCCGCCTCGGACCAGCCGAAGCGCTGGAAGGTGTTTTGCACCACATCTGGTGACGGAACACAGGTTTGCAATACTATGGAAAGATCACTGCCCATCGATCCTTGTGTCGATAATAATAATAAATAAAAAAACGCTTAGTATAGAAAAAAAGCAATATTAATAAAAAACTGAGATTCTTTTGTTGTGGCTTTCTTTAGGAAACGATGTGGTTAAAAAAAAAGATGAGAAGCGAACGATTAATGTGGATGTACACACTGTAACGTTTCAAAGAGAACACCTTTGCGTGGGATACAAGCTTAGTGTTTTTTTTTTTTACTTTCCTTTTTACATATGAAATGAAATAATACATATAAAGATTGCCATACAAGAGAGAGAAACAAACAAACAAGACGCTACCAAAAAAAAAAAAAAAGTGAAGCATTACAAGTCGTATTTGCGCTCGGAGAATTGGGTGTGCTTTCCGAAGCGGGTGTGGCCGCTGGGATCGGCGGGCGTCTTGCCGTGGACGGTCATGGTCTTCCCTGACTGCGGGTTACCAGTGTAGAGTGTGATGGGTTCATCGTCGAGGTAATCATTCCGGAGCTCATTCACGGTGTGCGGCTCGTCCTGGTAGGGTGCCTGGTTGCTAATTGTGCCCTTGTAGACAGACGTGGTGCGGTCCTCCTGCAGCGCCCCCAGCTGCGAGTGATTGCCGCCGATACCCTTGTCGTGCTTGGACATGGTCTCCCGCATGCGGGTCTGGCGCATCTCCTCGGCCTGCTTCTGCTCCTCCTCCGCCTGCTGTAGGGCCTGCTGCAGCATTTGCTGACTGCGCACCCCAGCCTGAGGACGGCGGAGCTGCTTCACATCACTGCTATTGGCGTTAAAGTCCTGGCGGTTGGTGGTGTTGAGGAACCGCTCATTGGGGTTTCTAACATCGGTAGTGAGATAGGGGGAACTGTTGAAGGCGCCGGTGTAGTGCCCGTTGCCTTTATCGCGAATCACATCCAGACTAACCGTGTCTGTCTTCCAGGTTCTATCCACGGTCCCCTCCTTCACGGCGCGCTCCTGCTGGAGGAGGTCTTGCTCCAGCTGCTGCTCCTCCTGCCAGTTGCCGGAGAGCACCCCCCGCCGTCCTTCCACCGGGCGGGACCGGTTGTAGCGCTTCTCCTCTATCCACGTCCCCTCCTGGTTGTACGTGTCCATTGGGGTGTACGGCTTGGTGGCCTTGTCGTACCCGTCCATGATACTGCCTTCTACGGATATATATTTTTTTTTTTTTGAGGTTTGTGCAAAAACGATGCAACTACCTGGAAACAGATGCAGAGAGATAAAAAAAGAATGACAAGGAAGTAAATCCTAAATGGGAATCATTCTGAGCAGTTCCTTCCTCCTGTATGGAGAAATAAAACATTGGATTTAGGTAGATTGTCCCTGCTGCCGCCAGCATCTGGGTAGGATTTTCTGCTTTACCAGAAGGTTTATGTGATGTTTTTCTTTTCACTTTGTTAAATAAAACCGCGCGCGCTGCACAACAGAGAATTCATAATAACGATTAAAAGCATTTTTTTTTTTTTTTCAACTCTCCTCTTCTCACAGTTATCTGGCGATGGATAGAGATTTGTTTTTAACCCAAACGTCCCTGCCGGATTCGGCTGGACGAGAATAATAACAACAACAGTATTTCGATAAGGAAGCACCACCCTTACTCCTCCGGGGCGGCCAAGAGACGCTCATAGTACGCATTCACCGCGGGGTACAGCGGCGGGTCGGTGTACATCTCGTCCCTCTGCTCGAGGAGGGTGAGCTGGTAGATGGCGTCGGCGCAGGACTCGACGGACTGCCCCGCGGACGGGGGGCCGTTGGCGTTCACGCCAAAGTCCGACCCCACCGGACCGGGGTTCACGGTCGAGATCTTAATCTTATCTTTCCACGCCGCGTCCGTGTTCAGCTCTGTCCGGAAGGCATCCGTCATGGCGGTGACAAAGGCCTTGGAAGGACCGTAGGCGCTGCGGAAGCTGGTGTCGCGCTCGGGGTACACCTGCATCGCGCGGGCCAGCAGGGAGGACACATTGACGATCTGACCTCCTTCCTGGGCGGCGTTGGTCTTGAAGATGTTCAGCGCCACATGCATGCCGTACAGGACGGACTTCACATTGACGTCGATCATCTCATCGATGTGGTGCGCCTGCAGCTCCGAGGGCTTCACCGTGCTCCCCTTACCAGCGTTGTTGACCCACACGTCTACCCGCCCAAAGTGCTCCAGCGCCTTCTCTCCCACACGCTTCACATCTTCTTCTTTGGTGACGTCGGCGGTGACGATGAGGCAGTCGGCATCAGGGAGGGACGCGGCCACTCGCTTGAGCTCTTCCTCCCGCCGCGCCACAAGGACGAACCGCTTGCAGAACTGGTGCTCGTAGGCGGACCGCACGATACCCTCGCCAATACCGCCGGAGGCACCGGTGACGAGGATGACACGCTGGTCAACCTTCGCCTTTAGCTCCTCTTGTTGCTTCTTGTTGAGTGGCATTTTTTGCTTGTGCTTGTCTGTGTTTGATAAGCTGTTCACTTGGAGTAATAATAATAAAAAGAAAGGTTGATTTGTAGTACGAGAGATTACGAAAACGACAAACACCACAGACAGTAATGTTCCAATGTTTCTAATGTTGTTGTTAGGATTAGTTTTAACGTAGCGAAAAACAATTACTTTTTTTTTTTTTTAGTGTATCAGATACTTATTATTAAATTTAAAAACAAAAATTAAAAAAAAAATGTTAAACGGAGCTATATATTTTTTTTCCAGTTCAATACGATTAAGTTTACTTAACTTTTTTATATTATTATGATGAGCTATCAACTACAAAAAAGACAGCGGACACCACCTTACTGAACCCACTTGGGCAGCTTCTTGTAGGGGTTGCTGGACTTCTTTTCTTTCATCTTCTTCCCCTTGGCCTCTAGGCGGGTGCGCTTCGCCTCGACCCTGGTGTTGACCAGACCCTTTCCATCGGCTGTCTTCTTCAGCTTACCTTCCTCAATGTGCTTCGCCTTGGTCGCGAGGGCCTCCGCCTTCTTCTCCACACCTTGCACGACACTGTTCACCATCTTGTAGTAGCGCGCCGCCTTCTTGCGGGCGACCTGCAGCTGCATCTTGCGAGTGGCCGACTCCTGCTTCTTGGCCTCCTTGAGCTTACGGGCGATACGGGCCTCTCGTCCCTCCCCCTTGAGGTGCTCCTCTCGCTTACGCAGGAGGGCCTGACGGCGGCGGGCGGTGACCTCGTCGGTGGGTGCATTCATCGTGTTGAGCTCTCGCTGCTTGCGTACCTTGAAGGCCGACAGCTTCGACCGCTCCACGTTCTCCTTCACCTGCTCATCCTCCCAGGAGGTCTGCTTCCTAGCCTCGCGCAGCTCATCGTCGGAGAGAGCCATGTCATCGGCGTCGTCCATCTCCGGCACCGCCACGTGCGCCTCGTCATCGCTCCACTCGTCCTCGAGGTTGGCCACCTTGCCTTCGGGGTCTATGCTGACGTAGCCGGGGTCTACCATCTTGCGTATCTCGTGCACCCGCTGCGGCACGTAGCCGACTAGCTTGGGATGATTCTTCTTCACCTCCTCCACAGCGGACACATCCTCGGGGGCGTTCGAGATGGCTACCGTGAAGGGCGACACATGGGGCGGTAGCTCCTCCCCGATACGGTACCCATGCACCGGGAGCAGCAGACGGGCGTTGAGGCAGTCAAAGACGTACTGTGGCTGCACGTACTCAATGTGGCTCTGCTTCTCCATCCCTGGTGGGAGGGCGGGGCGGTCAATGATGACGTGGGTCATGTTGCCAGGGACGTACTCGGTGGCGATACGGCCACCCGCCGCCTCCACTACTAACCGAACATGCTTGAACGGAACCTCACGGGAGACGTAGAAGGTGAGTCCGCTGAACAGCGCTCTAACTTTACGTAACTCTCGCTCCAGCAGGGTATTCTTGTCATTGGTTTCCTTAATCTTCTGACGGTTCTTCGCCTCCACATCGAGCTCGTCGGCGGTCGTCTTGAAGTCGTCGGCGTTGATATTCTCGCCTTCCTCCTCCACCTGGGCGCGCTCCTCGATTTCTCGCTTCAAATCACTATTCAGCTTGTACAGAATAAACTTCATCAGCTCCACGTAAAACCCCAAAAAACTGAGCATCACGTATTGCTGAATACCGGACGGGAACTTGTGCGCGTACTCGTGGGGGCACAACCACCGAATCCGCTCGCCCTTCACGATGGCCTCATAGTAGTACCCCTTGATGGAGATGAACCCCCTCGTCAGGTTCTGCGCTCGCACCACGTAGTCATTCCAGTCGCGGCACACTGCCTGGGCGCGCTCGTGGAGGCCGGAAGGGAGGGCGTGGTGGGTCTCGATGGTGGTGTTGCTGTACACCTCAGGGGACAGAAACGCATAGAGAGAGATCATGGACATGGCGTCATCGATATCCTTAACAGCATCAATGAAGTAGGGATAACGCTCCTTGATGGTGGGCACCAGATTGTGCTGTGGCTTCACCGTCTGACGCTGGAGCACCTTGAGGTTTTCTGTATTTCCCATCGCCTGGGCCCGCTTGAGCTTCTTCTCCCACGCACGGTGGGCCATCATCTTCTCGGCGAGGTGGTCGCGCATGAGCCACTTGATCTCCCGCGCTAAGTAGTACTGCTTCTCATTGCCGCTCTGCTTCTGTTTGCTCTTGTTGAGGGCCCGGGGGTAGATCCCCTTCAAGATGCACAGACGGCGGAACTGGATGGAGTCCACCTGCAGCATGCGGGTCGCCTGCATACGGGTGACGAGCTTCTTTTTGAACGCGTCCTTGCGCACTCGTTTGGACCACGCCTGCTTCTTGTGCGCCATGATTCTTTCCTGATAGAATACTGTACAGAAATAGAAAAAGAAAGCAAAGAGGAAAAAATCCTAGAAAGAAGAAGAAGGGAAAAGGAAAAAACGATATCCGTAAAATGTGAACTACACAGAGTTTCTATTATATAAACCAAACCGGAAAAAGCATCCAATGAAACATGGGTATCGTAAAATTCAATAGTTAATTACAATTGTGTGTGTGATAATCTGTCCTGAGCGACAATAGGGAAAGCACAGCTTTTATGACTTCTCCTTTTCGGGTTCTTCCGTGTCCTCTTCCCCTGTGCCTTCCGTGATTTCCTTCATGGTGCTAGGAGACTTGCCCTTCTCCTCCGCCCACCGCTTCCGCTGCAGCTCCTCTATGGCAGCGGACTCAATGCGTATCCTCCGCTCATGCTCCGCACCGGGGTACACACCGTCCTCGAACTTTCGTTCGATCAGGCGAGCATCCGTGACGGAGGGGTCCTGCAGGAAACCGTAAGGCGGCACGAATATGGTGTACAGGTACGTACTGCGCGCCTCCAGGGAGGGGTAGTCGTCGCTCCAGTCTGACATGAGCGAGAACCCCTCTAGTGGTACCACATGATCGCTATCCACCACCCGCCGATAGAAGAGTATCCCTTGCAGATGATCCATCTCGTGCAGGGCCATACGGGCTCTCATCAAACTAAGCGTCTCTGTCACCTCCACTCCCTTTTCGTTGGTGGCCCGTATGCGGACGGTGAGGGGCCGCTCAATGTAGTGCATCATGAAGCAACAACTGGCGCAGGGCTCCCAGGCGAACCCGGTCTGCCCCTTCTCCCGCAGCGCTGCCATCTTTTGCTGCTCATAGGCGTCATAGGACATGCCCTTCTCCGCCGCCTCCTTCGTCCATTCCTCCGCGTCGAGGTTGACGGGGTTGATGTAGACCGAGTCGTCAAACAAGGTAAACATATTCACATTCCACCCAATCTTGGGCGCCGACATGGAGGGGTACTGATAGTACTTGCGTGTCTCCTTCACTTTACCGATCATTTCATCAAAGTCCCCTTGTTTGAGATGCTTCAGGCTGAGGCTGTACTGTTTGGTCCAGAGGGTTCTCGCTGGCATCTGCACCACCGGATACTTCACCTCCACCTCCGCCTGGGGATTGTACGGCTCATCAGAGTGACAGCGGAGGGACGTGCGGAGGGTTCCCAGCGTTAGGCCAATTTTTTGACTGGCCCCTCTAGAAAATATCGACCAGCTACGTAACATGCTATTACTGTTGAGGAAGAAGGAGGAGACAAGGAGGTTCGTATACACATGATGAGAGGAGACCACGAACCGTGATACAGCTGCGCATCCAATACCGACATTATGGGCTAAAAAAGTAAATCGCGTTAGAGTAATCAACAACAATGTTTTTTTTTTTTTTTTGGTAATGATACAGCGTTAAACAACAACAACAACAATAACATTTTCGTTATTATTTCCATTTCATGAGACCCGACACCTGAGAGGAATCGTAAGCACTTGACGGCTTCCGTTTGGTGCCTGGTTTGCTACTACCGGCTGGAATGTCCGCCGAGGACGCGCGGGAGTTGTTTCGACTAGGATTGGTGTTTAAGCTCCTCGAGCGGCTCTTCACTGTAAACCGTGTCTGCAGCTCTTCTTCCCTACTCTTTGGCTGTGCGGGCCCAGCGGGCTCCAGGGACCTTCGTTTGCCCATCTGACCTCGCCTTGTTTCCTGCGGTACCTCAACAGGGGCCGGCGCCTCCACCACCTCGTCGTCTTCGTCGTCGGAGTACGACTGGAAGGGCTCCTCTCGCGGTTCCACTGTTCTCTTAGGACCAGGGCTGAGACCCAGCCGGTAGCCGGTATCGTCAGCCGTCTCATCCTCCTCACCGAAAGGAGCGGAGGAGCGGCGGCGGTGGGGACTCACACTCTCCTTCTCGCACCGTCGCACCATACCCGCAATGCGGCCCGATACGCCAAATATATCACTGTCCTGTGCTGCGTTGTTTTCCTCCCCATTGAACAGCCGTGTCTGAACGGACTTCACCGTCGGGGCCCAGTCGTTGTCGGGTTGGTTGGCGTATTGCTGCTTAATCTTCTCAAGACTGCGAACAGCGGCGTGAGGGGAGTCATCCTCGGTGGGCCGCAGCCCTGTCGTGAGGTGTGATGCCTGACCAGCGCTCTTGACGGCGCCTCTCCCAACGTGAGTGGTTTGTGCCTCCCCGGAAGGGGTATCCGCCCACGGCGTGAAGAGGTTGAGGGAGTCTCGGTTGGGGGTCGCCGTCTCCGCGGGACTGTCGTCCGTTAGGCTGACGTGGCGCGGTCGTGGTGGGGGTGTCTCACCACTGTGCACAAACCGGGAGAGAACCCCTTCGTTGTCTGGTGTATCGCTGCCCGATAGCACCGTCTTCACCCCTTCGTTGTGAGGGACGGAGCCGCGTCTTCCACTGCTGGTGATCTCGTTGGGGTCGACAGGGGTATCGTTCAGATGATACATACCAAATAGGTCCACCTGCGGTTCCACGTGAAACTGCTTCTTCCCCGGGCGTGTCACGAGGGTGGGGTCGACGAGATAGCGCTGCTTGTAGTACTCCTTCACGTCTTCTTCTCGGTTGAGATCCAGACGGGAGGTTCCCGGGCCGGGTAAGTCCACTGTAGCCACGAGACCGCCACCACCACCACCACCGCCGGAGAAGCTCCGAGTATTCTTGTAGTGAATACTGTCGGACCGCTGTTGCTGGGTAGGCAAGTGGCGCAGTCGCTCCATCTCTGCTGGCGGTACGTCGGCCACGGGGTCCTTGGGCACGTAACTCGCCTTCCGCTGAGGGCGTTCCGCAGAAAGAAACCGTGGGGGTCCTGTCGATGATTTTCTTCGTTTGGCAGGTGGCGCCGTCACATTCTCCTTTGCCTTCCGGTCCGACCGTCTCCCCGAGGATAACACTAATTCATCGGTGTGCGTACTTTGGGATAGTTCCCGCATCTCCGCGTCAATGAGTAGACTATCGTGTAAATCAAGATACTGATCCCTGGTGCTGGTCCCTCCCCTCTCGCTCGTCTGCTGCGTGTAGACGGGTTTACTGTTGAAGGAGGAGTTGGTCGACACGGTGCCAGAGGAGGCGACACTATCACGCCCGCCACGTAGAGAGGAAATCAAATTACTCTGGTGGTATTTGGAAGAAGCAGCCGACGCCGTTTCGTGTTGAGGTTCACTTTTCTTGGCGGCAGATGAACGATCACGGACGGCCGACCCCACAGAGGAAACTTTGCTGGACGGTGCGGCTGATGTGGTTGGCGTGCTCTTCTTGGTGGGTGCTGCACTACGAACGGCAGAGCCCTTCTCGGACGGTCCTCGCGAGAAGGCCGCAGAGTGCACTGAAGAGCTACGGGATGCAGGTTTACTGTTGCGCTGTGGCACATCCCTAAACCCGCCGCTACTCTTGCCTACCGAGGAAGTCGCTTTGCTTCCGTTGGCGGATTGCCTCCTACCTTCCATGGACGATGCTCTACTGCTCGCATTACTATTACCCGTGGAACGTTGAGGAGAGCTCAATCGATTCACCCACGAAGGACGATCACGGACAGCAGACCCCGTGGAAGAAACCTTGCTGGACGACACGTTTGACGCCGCTGGTGTACTCTTCTTGGTGGGTGTTGCGCTGCGGACTGCAGAACCCTTTAGCCGGAGATCCTCGAGAAAATGCGCCAGAGTTCACGGAGGAGCTTCGTGATGCCGGTTTGCTGTTATGTTGCGGTGTGTCCCTGAAGCCACCACTACTTCTGCCGACCGACGATGCTTTACTCCCGGCATTACTGTTTCCAGTGGAACGTTGGGGCGAGCTCAGTCGGTTTACCCACGAAGGACGATCACGTACGGCAGACCCTGTAGAGGAGGCCTTACTGGACGGTGCTGCACTACGGACGGCAGAGCCCTTCTCGGAAGGTCCCCGTGAGAAGGCCGCAGAGTGCACGGAAGAGCTACGGGATGCCGGCTTACTGTTGCGCTGTGGCACATCCCTAAAACCACCGCTACTCTTACCCACCGAGGAAGCCGCTTTGCTCCCGTTAGCGGATTGCCTCCTACCTTCCACGGACGATGCTCTACTGCTGGCATTACTATTACCCGTGGAACGTTGGGGCGAACTCAATCGATTCACCCAAGAGGGACGATCACGCACGGCCGATCCTGTAGACGAAGCCTTACTGGACGGCACGCTAGACGCTGTTGGTGTACTCTTCTTGGTGGGTGTTGCGCTGCGGACTGCGGAACCCTTTCCGGACGGACCTTGAGAAAAGGCCCCGGAGTTCACGGAGGAGCTCCGTGATGCGGGTTTGCTGTTACGTTGCGGTGTGTCCCTGAAGCCACCGCTGCTCTTGCCAGCTGAAGATCTTGGTGCCGCAGCGGAGTTGCGTCCTGACGTTAGACGAGATCTCCCTTCCCGCAGTTCTCTTTCACGGCGATAGGCCGCAGCCACCGGGGCCCCCACACGTGAGGATCGTTGATCATTAAGTGGTTTACCATCCGGCGAGGCGGAAGGGCTGGGACGACCGCTGTCAGAGGCGGATACCGGCGTGTGTAGAAACGCTGTGCCTGCGTAGGAAATCACGCTCTGCTGATCCATACTGGTGGAGGTCGCTCCGCGTGTGCGGGCCGGCAGTCGTGAGGGGGACTCGCTGGAGTGATAGTTGGAGTCTGGGGAGGCGGAAAGGGGGGACGTCCCGAAAGCCCCCTCTCGTGGCGGATGGTTTGCTACTAAAGCCAGACATGATTTTCTTTACGTGTTCCCTTTTTTTTCTTATTAGAAACCTTCTAAAGGAAGTGGGAGAGGGAGTAAACCATATCAAACGTTCGTTTTCGGATAACCCTCAAAATGTTCAAAAAAGAATAGATCCCTTGATCTATTATCACGATGAATGAAAAGCATTTGGCAAATGAATTGTTCTTCTTATCAGCACGATTTCAAAGAAGAAGCGCCAGTTTGTTTGCTTTTCGAACAAGTGAATGGACGCAGGAAACCAAAAAAAAAGAATACAGCAAAAAGCATGTGCATCAGTGCTCGATGCCGGCGTGACGCTCCGCCACCACCGCCACACTGGACCAGTCCCACTCTCCCATGCCCACCGCGACACCCTCCATCATGTTGTCGCGCATGACAGACCCAAACGGTAACGGGCAGTGCACCCGCTCCCCCGCCTGCAGCGCCAGGTTGACGTCCTTCACTCCAACCCCACTCAGTGTGGCGCCGGCCGGTTGGAACTGACGAGAGGAAATAATGTTACCATAACCGTTGTAGGCGATACAGTCAAATAGGGTACCAGAAAGGAGAGAGGTGAAGTCACTTGATTCCATGTCATACTTCTGTACAAGAGCGGACCCCTCGCTGATCGTCTCAATGGCGGAGGCCAACGTGAAGTTGAAGGCAATCTTCATCACATTCGCCTTCAGCGGTGCCGCTCCGTAGTAACGCAAGCTCTGCCCGAGGGTCGGCACCACCAGCGGCTGGAGGAAGTGCATTGTCTCCTCGTCTCCTGCCATCATGAGGTGTAGCTTCCGTGCCGCGGCCGCGTCTGGCCTCCCCAACACTGGCATGGCCATGTACCGCACGTGGTGCTCCTCGTGTAGCTTGGTCTGCGAGTCCACAAAAGCCACCGGCAACGTCGCACAGCTGACGTGAATAGCGGAAGGGTGGCCTCCCCGGTGCGTGTCGTGGTGGATCCTCATGCCCTCCAGCAGTCCGCTCTCTACCACACTCTGCTGAAAGGCCGCATCGTTGGCCACCATGGAGAAGAGAATATCCACATCCGCCAACTCCTTGGGGTCTGTCACGGCGACCGCCCCCAGCTTGGTGAGAGGTTCCGCCTTGCTGATCGTGCGGTTGTACACCTTGACGTGAAACTTGTGCTCACTTTCCACCAAGTTCTTCGCCATCTCGAATCCCATCTTTCCGAGACCAATAAAACCGACCTTTAGAGATTGCGGGTTGGACATTATTGTTCGATAATTATAAAAGCCTTATCGAAAAGAGAGAGAGAGATGACATTTTTTTGAGCAGAATGGCGTCATGTGATGACTTCCCTCCGTCTCCAATAGTTAGTAAAGCAACAGGTAGTAAGAGAACACACATTTTACACGCTATTACTTTACAATTTGGTACAACTACAATACAATGTATTTTTTAAAAAATCAGTACACGTACAATTTGAACAGGAATAAAAATTCCGTCCATAAACAACCCCCACCGTCACCCCCGCCTAGATGCTTTCCATGCGGTCAGAAGCGACCTAGGGCAGCACACACCGGGTAAGGTGCATACCACTGAGGGGACTCACGTCGGTGAGGTTCCGGCAGCGGGCGAGGGAGAGGTCTTGGAGGGAGGGACATTTCTCTAGTCCGCCGATGGATGCCACCGCGCTGTCCTCCGCCCACAGAGAGTGCAGCAGTGGGGCGTTTGCTAAGGAAGAGAGGGAGGTGAGCCGGGTGCAACCAGACACCGAGAGGCGCACCAGCGCGGGACAGCGTGCCAGACCGCCCACGGTGAGGATGGCAGAGCGGTCCGCGTGGACACACTTCAGCTGCGGCGCCCCGGATAGTCCGCGGAGGTCTTCCAGGTTCATACAACTACCAAGGAAGATGGACGAGAGCGCCGGGCAGCGGTGCAGCCCATCCAGGCAGGAGACCGCACTGGAGGACAGGTACAGCAGCCGGAGGGAGGGCGCCCCGGCGAAGAATCCAACGTCTTGCAGCTGATAACAGTCCCCGAAGTGGACCTCCTCCAACGCTGTGCAGTGGTGCAGTCCGTCTGCAGACCGCACGGCGCTACCGTTCGCGTCAATCCGTCGAAGGCGACGAAGGTGCTGAAGCGGGGAGAGATCCTCCAGTAGAGTACATTCACTGAAGTGAACCTCTTCCAGGTTAACGCTGCGCTCTATCCCAGCAATACTGCGAATCATGGTGCGGTTGGCGATCAGCTTCCGCAGGGACGGCTTGCCAAACACGGCGGAGATATCTCTCAGCTCCGTACACAGCGCCACATCCACCTCCACCAGGTCCGGGCACGACAACAGTAGTCCGATACTTTGCAGTTTGGTGGCGGTAAGCCGCACGATTCTCAGTGGCAGCCTCGACGCCACCGGCGAATCCACCCACCGCAGATTGCAGCACCAGCGGAAGTGCACCGTCTCCAACAACGGACAGTCCCACAGCCGGCTGACCTCCGTGATGGCGGTGCGGTCGGCGAAGAGAGAGCGCAGCAAGGGTGCACCAGCCAGCGTGTCCACGTCGGTCAGCAGCGCACACGAGCTCACATCAATGTGCTCCAAGACAGAGCACTCGGACAGCCCCGCGAGATCCTGCAGACCACTCTCCCGTGCATGCAACACGCGCAGCCGCACGGCGCCACCCAGCTCCTTCACGTTAGACAACTGCTTACAGCCATTGAGGGAGAGAAAAGACAGATAAGGACACGCGGCCAACCCCTCCACGTTGCGTATGCCGCTGTCGTTCACCTCTACCCGGCGGAGGCGCTTGAGACGGGTGAGGAAGGAAAGAGACGTGAGGGAGTCGCAATTATTGGCCTTAAAATCCTCCAATACATGACAGCCACTGATGCCACCAAAGTCATTCACGTTTGTGTTGGAGATATCGAGCGACAAAAGACACTGCGCCCGTCCGATGAGGTTAAAGCACGACAGCAAGTGGCACCCCGACACATCGAACACTTCCAACTTTTCAATGGTGGACATGGGTATCTTACTCAGATCCAGGGACGTCCCACTGCGGTGGTGGTGCAGCGTCCGCTGCTCCTTCGATGATGCCCGGATGGACAGCTCCACGACCCCGTCGGCCTCCTCCTCGTCCAGCTCAAAGTCTCCTTCCAGGGAGCGGCCGACGATGGAGATGGGAAGACGGGTGACGTCCCGCTGCAGCCACCACGACGAGCGCCCAATCGACTCACGGAGTTGACTGACCGGCACACTCTCGGCCTGCACCTTCCGGCAGGGGGACCCTCTGGAGGGGGAGTAGCCCAAATGGGTGATGGGTGAGGTCGGCCGCGTCACATCAGGGGAGGTCTCGCGCTCCACCCGTATCCCGTGACGGCGACCACTATCCGAGGTACCATACTCTACCGCCTCGCGACACACGGGGTGCACACAAGAGAAGGCAATGGGCGGCCCCCCAGGCGAGAAGTAAGGCAGCGTCTGTAGGATCTCAAATATCATTTCAATGAAAATGAAACGGTAGTAATACAGGTAAAGAAGAAATATACTTTTCTTTCTTTTTTTTAATTTACAAAACAAAGTTCAACAAATGTGTATCACACACGATGAACCGAGAAAAAAAAAAATGTATTAACAAAATAAAGGAACCTAATGTGATGTCTTTTTAGTGGTACCAAGAAAAAAAAGGGTAAAGTGTATACTTGTGACGAGTGGACGTATAACGTTTTTTAAAAATGAAAGCAACAGCAAGATTCGAACAATGAAAAAAAAAAAAAAGTCTGGTGGCGAGAGGCTTCGCGCCAATAATAGGCATTTTGAGTAACTTTTGTTTTGGTCCCTTTTGAATTACTGAGAAATGAAAATACATTAAATGTTAGGTAACGCTTTTGAAGAAGGGCAAGCCCCGTAACATAAAAGTAAAAGTAGAAATAATAAATACAAAAAAAGAGAGTGAGGTTTTTGTTTTACGAATTGAGGAGTTTTGCTCTACAAACTGCTCTTTTCACCGTTCCACAGGGAGACAGTTACCGCCCCGTCGCACAGGATCACAGGGTAGGCGGGTGGGGACAGGTTGAACTTCTGCTGGAACGCCTTGCGGACATCGCCCACGACGCGGTCGACGGCACTCTTGCGGAGGAGCAGCAAGACGCACCCACCGAAGCCGCCGCCCATGATGCGACCACCGGCGACGTCCTTGTCCTTGTTCACGGTCTCCTGGATGAGGTTGAGCTCATCGGTAGAGATACCGAGGACGTCTCTCTGGCCGTTGTGCGTCGCGTTGAGCATGTCGCCCGCCTTCTTGAACTTCTCCTCGTAGCTGAGAGGGCAGTTAGGATCGGTGAGGGCGATGAACTCGTAGGTGCGGATCTGCTCCAAGAGGTTGAAGACACCGCGGGCGTACTGGGAAGGGGTCATGGCAGACTTGCAGTCCGTCACGAACTGGACGTAATCGCCGTCGGTGTACTTTTTGGGGTCGCGGGCAAAGTCGCAGAAACGGAAGGGCTTTCCGCCCATCTTGACCTTGCTGATGCCATGCTCAGCGCCCTCAATGTCACTGCGGATCGCATTGTAACCGTTACTGTTGTTCGTGCCCGTCAGCTCGTGCTTCACCATGGAGTCAATGAGGAGGAAGCAGTTGTCGGGGCCGGTAAGGTTGTCAATGACGTGGTTCTTGTAGGTGAGGGTGTTGCAGTCCAGCGCCATGAAGCAGCCGGCGGTGGCATGAACGCAGGAGAACTGATCCATGATACCCACATTGACGCCGCAGAACTTATTCTCAATGAGTTGCGCCTGTTTGGTAATCTTAATCTTATCCTCGCGACTTCCCTTGGGCAGCACGGGGTACTGGGAGCTCTTCTTGGGGAACTGCTTGTACGTCTGCTTGCTGATGTACTGCAAGGCATACATGAGCGTCACATCGTACGCGGCGGAGGCACTCATACCAGACCCAATCGGGATGGAGCTGTGCGACAGCACGCAGATACCCTTGTAGGCGGGGTCGTCGAGCGTCTTGCCGAGGTCCTCGAAGGTGATGGTGGCGGCACCGCGGGCGAACACAGTCCAGTCCTTGCCCTGCTTGTTGCTCTCCAAGGAGGACAGCTCAAAGTAACGGCCATCGGTGGTACCGAAGCGGATCTTGCTGTCCTTGTAGGCAGACACTCTCCCTACAAGAATATGGCAGCCGTCGTAGAGGCCACCAGGGCACACGTAGCCGCCCATGTAGTCGGTGTGCTCTCCGTAGAAGTTCACACGGCCGGGGGCAAACGTGAAGGTGATCCACTCGACCTGGCTTTCCTTGCACTTGAACACCTCCAGGAACTTGGGCTTCATCAAGTCCAGGGACTCGTTGATACGGGTGTCGGGAAATGAAGAAGTCATGATTGGTTTGTTTTGTTTTGGTTTGGCTTTATTACTAGTTTAATTCTATGCGGAGTAGGGGAAAGGGAAAATAAGGATGTATGCAGCATTGACAAAAGCAAACAAAAAGCCTGTTTCAATGACAAGAATATCTTTAGTGGACAACAACACTGCTTTTTTTTTTTTTTTTGATTAACATATTTAACGGATATCTTTCGGAACCAGTCGCATTTAAGTTAAAAAAAAAAAAAAAGTTAACAAAATAAAAAAGGCAGGGTGCATAAAGCCATACATACATGCACTGGCGAATAGTTTTGTAAGTGAACCGCAACAATACACGCGGATAGATATCGAATTACAGTTTTGAAGGAGTCTTGCCCAAGTGGCTTCTCACCGTCTCACGGAGTGTCTCGGCGGCCTTCTTGCGGTCCTTTGCCTTGAACACGGCTTGGCCAGGGACCAGGATGTTGGCCCCCGCCTTCGCCGCCTGCTCCACCGTCCCCAGGTTAATGGCACCGTCCACCTGGATGTTCACCCACGGGAACCGACGGCGCAGCTGGGCGACCTTGGCCAGCGGGCCTGGCATGAACTTCTGCCCCGCAAACCCCGGCACCACCGTCATGATAAGCACCATGTCGAAGACCCCACGCTCCAGCAGGGGGAACAGTACGTCCGCGGGGGTGTCGGGCTTGAGCGCCACACCGACCTGCATGCCCGCGGCGCGCACCTTGTTGCACACCTCCTCCGTTCTATCTTTGGTGATTTCGTAGTGGAAGACAAAGTTGGAGGCGCCCGCCTTGGCAAAAGGCTCGATCCACTTTTCGGGGTCCGTCACCATTAAGTGACAGTCAAGGAAGGCGTGGGGGAGGTGCTGCCGCAGCGCTCTCACCGTGTCTGGACAGAAACTCATGTTGGGGGCGAAGTGACCGTCAATGACGTCCACGTGCAGCCACTCGCAGGCACCGCCGTGCGCGGACAGAACGTGGAGCGAGTCTTTCAACAGTTGTGTCTGGTCTGCCACCATGAGGGAGGGGGAGACGATAGGAAGTAGTGGCCTATGGTGATCCTTTCCGTTGAGGAAGGTGGACTTCTTTTGATGATCAAACAACATTTAGAAATAAGGAAAAAAATGATGGAAAAAAGAAAAGAAAAACCTTTTGAATTTTACTAAGCTTGTAGTTACTTTATCGAAGAGGGAAATAAGGGGGAAAAGAATAGATGTAGTCACCTTCACACAAGTAAGGTGAAGAGTAAGAACTACCCCACGCCAACCCACATTCTCAACGATGAATTATACAACAGTACGACTCACAGGGACTTACGTCTTTTCGTCCGCCTACGCTCCTCCCCTCCGCTAGCAATCGACAAATTCACATTCCCCTTTGTCCTCTCCAAATCCGTGGCATCATTGGCGTTCATGCCGACGACCAGGGGGTGGGTGCCGTGTGCTTTGAATGGTAGCAAGCTAGAGGGGGTCAGCACCGCAGTACGAGGGATACCATCCGTCCCTCCTTGGGTAGAGGCACCACCCCATACATCCTCGTTGGGAGCACGGAGGGCGTAGGAGGAGGGACCGTAGTGACCGAATCCTTCTCGCAGTGCGTTGAAGTTCACATAATTATCCGTCACCACTTCCTCTCCTCTCGACTGGTGTCCATCGCGCTCGGCGAGGGGGGTACGGTCACCTAGAGAGCGTGACGCCTCGGAGCCCTCGGCCTCGCCATCCGGGAGTGACCGGAGGTGCGGTGTGGAGGAACCCCGCCCGGAACCTCGGGCGCTCCCCTTGGCCGACGGCACCGGCGCAGCTGCGGTGGAACCCAGTATATCCAAATAGGCCCCGTCCGGCAACACTTGCGCGGTGGGAGGAAGAGGGAGGTTGGCCGAGAGGGCGGCGTCCGGGGTACCCAGGACCGTGGGCTCCTCTCGTGCGATGACGGTCTTCTCCTCCTCCACCACAGGGTCTGCGTGGACCGCTGTTGTCGCCTTCTCGCTCGTCTTTTCCTTGGAGGCCGTGGCGACAAACTTCACCTTGATGCCGTTGATTTTGATATTTGGGTTCCCAGCGGTGAAGAAGCGGTCGTGCGGGTCCACCTCCTTGGGAGAGGCTTCTCCCCACAAGAACTTGGGGAAATTCAGCGGTATTGTGAGGGGCCCTGTGTAGTCTTTCATAAAGGCTACCTCATCAAAGGCCTCTTTGGTGAACCGCACGTACTCCCGGTGTGCGGCGCTGATATCCCAGCACATGAGCTTGCGGAGGGCCATAATGACCAGCCCTGTTACATGCTTCCCGTCCAGACAATGAATGTACACGGGGTGCGCCGCCACGTCCAACACCGGCGCGAGGGCCTCCGCAATATCCCCCGGAAGGAGCTGCGCCTCTTCCTTGTACCGCTCCGCCTGGATGTACTTGAGCGTGATGCCCTGTGCCTGACAGAAGGTCTTCAGGTCGTAGGTGGGCTTCTCAGGGGTGATGGAGACGATCGTCTTGATGCCCCTTTCCTGCAAGAAGTAGCAGTTGCGCAGGACGGGGTAGGCCCCACGGTAGACCCCTTCCTCCACCATGGCGAACCGAAAGGGTGGTACGAGGTCGAGGAGGGGAGGCGGACGTACGGCCACGGTAGCACCAGCCGTCACCGGCGAGGAGTGCGACAGCTGCGTCGGCTGCGTGCCGCTCGACGTCGACTGGGCGGCGGTGGCACTGCCTGGGGCGGAGGGCCCAATGACGGGGAGAAGGCGGGGGCGTGGCGCAGAGGTACTCCCCCACGTTAGTGGTGGTGGCCCCCTTTTGGCTATAATTGTTAAAGTTACTCAGAAGGGTCCCAGAGGACGTCTCACGGACGAGCGAGACATGACGCGGGATGTGCTGGCCCGCCGTCTGCACCGCCCTGGCGCTAGTTTTCTTGACGTAGCTTTGATAGTTCGGTTGCGGTAGACTACTGCTAACAGACATGAAATAATGATGACGTTACAGAAGGGTCTGTTTATCTTTTTTGCTTTCGTTTCTACACTTTACTGAAACTGGTGAGAAAAAAGAAAAAAAAATGAATGATACAAAGACAGAGTGATTTGCGAGCACAAGTGAGACGACAGGTATATCGCAAGACAAACAATAAAAAGGTGAAAATGTATTGTACTTTATTTTATTTACGAGTAAAACGGATTAATGCTTTTAGAAGATTGATATTATAGTTTAAAAAGAGGTCTTTTTTTTTTTTTTCTTATTCGTTCTGTAAGTAAACCACACAGGTGTTCATTTTTTTTTTTTTTTTGTTCATTCTTGATTCGTATTTGTCCTACAAATAATAAAAAAAATTCAAACAACCGCTTATTATAGTGTGGCAGTCAACTTGTCAAGTCCTAACATGCGAGTGGGAAGGGCCCAAGAAGACGTATGCCATGAGCGCACCGCCGGTGGCCGCTCCGTGCTCGTCGACCTCCATATTGAGCAGGCGCCATACATCAATGACCATCACGAGGGCGGTGAGCACCAGAAACGGCACAGGGGGCTGCTGCAAAAAGTTGAGGTGACGGAAGATGAGTCCCTCGAGGGAGATGAGACCCATAATGAACGTGTTCGGGCCGTAGCAGCGACCGCGGGCCTCTAGCTCGTCACAGCCGTAGTGGACGGCCAGCTCCTGTCGCGCAATGTGGAGGAGACCGCCACCCGCAATGCATAACGCCGCGAGGAAAGTGGTACGCGCGTTCCCCAAAAAGTTCAAAATCGTATCGCCAAGGATGTACAACAAGTAACAGTCAATGGCGATCTGGAGAAAGTTCTCCTGGTAGAGGGCGTTGGTGAAGATGGGGTAGATACGGGTCCAGTTGTCGCGGGAGAGGGTAAAGTGGTCTATCAGAAAATCGCGCGTGTCGTCGCTACCGTACATCATAATAAAGT
Organism: Angomonas deanei; assembly: GCA_903995115.1. Taxonomy (NCBI): domain Eukaryota; phylum Euglenozoa; class Kinetoplastea; order Trypanosomatida; family Trypanosomatidae; genus Angomonas; species Angomonas deanei. The sequence continues at coordinate 512,962 of LR877160.1, forward strand.
ACGTCAACACATTGGCAATGATGAGAATCATAATAATGTTGATGGTGTGGAAGGGAGGTGGAAAGGGCAGATAGCCCGGGCCGCTCTTGCCACCGAATGGGTTCTCCTCTTCCTCGCCACCACCGTCCTTCCGCTCCTCCTCCTCCTCCTCCCCGCGGTAACGGTCCACGGAGCTCACCCCTTGCAGCTGGTTGCTTCCTTTGGTGTCCAGCAGGGTGCGGCTGGGGGCGCCGAGACCGCCGTGGTAGTGCCGGAGGGTCGTGTGGTGAGTCGTTGCAAACGTCAGAGAGGCGCTAGCGCCAACCTTGCCGGCCTGCGCGGAGCGAAGAAACCCCTTGGAGCACGAACCAGCCATACCGACGGAGCTGACGGCAAAGACAGGGAGCGCGCGGGCTACCCTCTGGGAGAGGAAGTGGAACGTACTAGCGGTACGTAGTGGGGTAGACACGGCACAACCACTCTTCACCCCGTTCGCACGGTGGTTCAGCGGCAACATGGAGGAGAGCGCCCCACAGCGACGCAACAATGCTCTGCTGAGCAACTTGGAGTTACACTGCATCATTCTTTCTAAAAAAAAAAAAGGAGGGATGAGTATATGTTCACGTTCTGTTTTCCTGTCGACAAGCTACAATATCAGACGTTCTCACCGTCACCTGTTCTCATCACTATTTTTAACTTACTAGGATTATACTGTGGGGCCATTTTGCCCATTTCTTTTATGGTTATTGGTGTGGTACGTCGCACCATGTCTACTGTTTTGTTTCTTCTGTGACGGGCTGTGTGGCGGAGAGGGCCTTTCTCTTTTCCTCCAGCAACCGCAATTCTAACGCATCCCGGTGGAGCACATCTCTCAACCGCATGCGGCGGAGATGCATAAAGTTCTTCTTGCTCCTCAGGTGTGGGTTGGGGACACCTTTTCCTCTACCAAACGTGGCGGGTATTTGACGGTTCAGATCACGAAACTGAATATGTTCCGGTATCCCCACCAGCGCCTTTGCCTCGTCGAGGTCTAGCATGTCGATACGCACCATGTTGCGGACCCGCCACAGCTGCCGTCGGACGGCTGGGATGTCTGGCACGATGACGGTCTGCCCCCTAAACTCTAGTCGCAGGTCCCGCAGCACGCGGTTGACCTCCCACGAGTACTTGAACGGGTGGTCGTTGCAGAGCACCATAAAGACATTTCCCACCCGACGATAGGGACCGGCGACAATAGAGGTTTGATTACCGTCTGCTGGGGGTGCGGAAGGGGAGGCACTCGCCGAGAATCGGTAGGCCGTCAGTGCCGCTGGGACGGCCGTCATGATGGGCTGCCTCATACCCGCAAAGGAGCCATAAAGACGCTTCATTGTGGTGGACAATGCTTGTTTCTTAATTGGAGAAGGAGGGAGGAGAATACGGTGTGTGTGTGATGTACGGCGAACGATAAACAAACAAAAAGAAAGGTTCTCTTCGCACAGTCACGACACAACAACGAAACGTGTTTTTATTAAAGAAGAACCATTACAGTTTTTTTTTTTTTTTTTTATGCTTTATAATATTTTTTTGGGACAACAGTAGTGATACAACAAACTTGTGAAATAATCCAATACACACAAAAGAATTATCCGTTGCTTTTGTTTACCATAAAAAAAAAAAAAAAGTGAAAATCACAACACATTAGTAACAATAATGATCATACTAATATCGAAAAAGGGGGGAAAAAAAAAAACGATGAAGTTCAACAATGATACAGGGAAGTGGCACATTCAGCACACTTCACGACGATGGTTTACCACGGTACAACGATAAACAAATATATAATATTAACCCTTTTCATTCTTATTTTTTGATTGTTTGGTGGAGTCGAATACAAGATCGTTTTCTCACCATTTCATTTGTTTTATTTTTTCTACAAAATGATATGACCGTACAACAACAAAAAAAAAACAACAAAAACCTTTACAGCTCATTCCCAAAGTCGTCGTCCGTCTCGCGGTAGATGGGGACACCACCGGCACCCTCCTCTTCATCTCCCAACTCGTGCCACTCCTCCTCGTCGAAGTCGCTCTCGTGGGGCGGCAGGTCGTACACCTCGCCGTCAATCACTAACTGCGTCGGTCGTGCCTTCTTGGTCAAGTCGTCGCTCTCCTCGTCCTGGCTGCGCTGCGTCACACTAATAGGGGCTGTATTGCAGGAGCTGCCGTCGAGGGAGTCCTGCTCATCCTCGATGGAGGTCGGCAGCGCACTATTCCGCACCGCCCCCGCCGTCTCCACCGGCTTGCTCGTATAGCTGTTACGAATATTGATGGAAAGATTGGTCCCGTTACTTAACGCATCCGGTACGAGAAAGTCCCCGTTACCGAGGGGGTCGTCCCCCCGAATACCGTACTCCTCGTGGGTGACGGAGGAGTGATGGCTAACACTGTTCTCGATAAAGTCCTGCGGGGGGATGTTGTTGCGCTGGGTGGGGACGGCCCCCAGCGGGCGGAGGTCGGCAGCGGAGGTGTCGGTGCGGTGCAAGGCGGCCGGCAAGTCCGCCTGCGGGGACTGTCGGTTGGGGTCTAGACTACTGGTGCTCATGAAGTTGGTCGGCGGTGGCGGCGGGGGAAGCCCGGCTGGGGGCGGTGGCAGCGATCCACCACCATTCAGCACCGTCGACGGCGGCTGAAGAGAGACGAGGTCGTCCGCGGCGATGTGCCTGGAATCCGGGTCCTCGGGAGGGGGGCTGAAGTGCGAGTTGGGGCTGTTCCCCTTGGCTGGCTGCACATACTGTATCAGATGGGGGTTGCCATGCGCGGACGATGGCGCCGTATGCTCCAGCGAGTTCTGCGACACGGACGGCGACGTGGACTCGGGGACGTCGGTGGACCCAGTCGTTGGTGGGAGGGGATAGGCGTTATTAGACACACGAATAGGAGCACCATGACTGTTGTTACTCACGGGGCGGACCTGGTTCTGGGATCCTTGGGAAGCGGGGTAGGCATTGTTAGAGGCACGGATAGGGTTCTCTCGACTGTTGTTGCTCGCGGGACGGATAACATTCTGGGATCCTTGGGAAGCGGGATAGGCATTATTAGAGGCACGAACGGGAGCATCACGGCTGTTGTTACTCGCAGGACGGGCCTGGTTCTGAGACCCTTGGGAGGCGGGGTAGGCGTTGTTAGAGGCACGGACAGGATTCTCACGACTGTTGTTACTCGTGGGGCGGATAACATTCTGGGATCCTTGGGAAGCGGGATGGCATTATTGGGCCGAACGGGGCATCACGGCTGTTGTTACTCGCGGACGGGCCTGGTTCTGGACCCTTGGGAGGCGGGGTGGCGTTGTTAGAGGCACGGACAGGATTCTCACGACTATTATTACTCGCAGGGCGGACAACGTTCTGAGATTCTTGAGAACCAGGATAAGCGTTGTTAGAGGCACGGACAGGATTCTCTCGACTGTTGTTGCTCGCGGGACGGATAACATTCTGGGATCCTTGGGAAGCGGGATAGGCATTATTAGAGGCACGAACGGGAGCATCACGGCTGTTGTTACTCGCAGGACGGGCCTGGTTCTGAGACCCTTGGGAGGCGGGGTAGGCGTTATTAGAGGTGCGGATAGGGTTCTCACGACTGTTGTTACTCGTGGGGCGGTACCTATCCCCCACCAGAGATCCCTGAGACGACGAAGGAACTCGGTTGACGGAACCCACCGGCCGAGACGAAGGGTGCACATTGTTAGAGGTGCGGCTGTTGGTACTGGTCGGGATGTTGCTCTTGCTCAGAGGGGAACTGTGAGTGGACAGCGGTGTATCGGAGGAGCCAGTGACCAGCTGGGAGTATCTATTCTCCGGCTGTACCTTGTGCGGAATGTTCACACTGGAGGAGTGGGCGGACGGCACATAGTTATTCGCCGACGCACGGAGCGGGGCGCCCGTCTGACTAGTGTTCACGGCTGGTGCCCCCGTCTTGTACTCCCCGGACCGAAGCGGTGTGGGATCGGCCGAGTTGGGGTGTTGCTTGCTGCCAGGGTGACGCATCAGCGGCAGCACATCCTTGGGGGTGGGGGAGTTTGGCTTGGAGCTCAGCAGCGGTCTGTCCCCATCCCTGGAGACCGGGTGGACCGGCCTTCGTGTGTCAATCTGAGAGTTCGAGGAGGGTCGGGGCGGGTTGGGTATCTGGGCTGGTCGGTAGTGATGGTTGGAGCTCTGACTGCTTCCACTCGCCGACGGCACCCTCTCCACCGGGCGGTGTACGTTCGCGGGGTTCCTCGTGTGGCGGTTGAGGTCCGCCGCCGCCTGAGACGACGCAACCGAGGAGGTGGCGCTGCTGGTGTAGGAGGTGTCCCTCGGGTAATACTCCGCTGGTGTCGGCTGATTGTACTGCGGGACGGGCATTCGGTTATCCTCTCGCGGCGGTGGTGGCGGCGCCCTAGGCCTCTCCCCACGGGGGGTGCTCCGCTGCGACGGCGGTCTGTAATGAGAGTTGCCACCTTCTGGGGGGTACTGGTCACGACTGGGTGGTCCCTCGGGGCGGCCTGACGCAAACGCGGACGGTGGGCGGTAGGCGGTCCCGTGCGTGATCTTTCCCCGTCATCACCTGCTGCACGTGACGCTGCAGGAGGAAATCCCTCCCGTCCGCCCTCATTACTGACACGCTGCAGGGCGGGGTGCGGCTCGTACTCGCGACTGTCCCTCCGCTGCATGAGCTCACCAGGCCTGGAATTGTCGTTTGCTGGCGGGGCGGGTAACAATAACCGTGTCTCGGGCAGCAGACCGGCGGGGTCCTTCGTCGTGGCAGGGGCGGGTCGGTTGGACTGACGAACCCACCGCTGACCGTCGTCCAGCAGGTAGGCTGGCTTGTACGGGACTTGACTGTCCGCACCGGGTGCATTGCCATAGTACTCGTGCAGCACCTGCGCAAACTGTACCGGGTCCTGCAGGGCGAACTCCTCCTCCTCCGTCAGCCCGTTGCCGTCCGTGGCGTCTGGTGCATCAGGGTCGAAGGGCTCCTCTAACTTCAGGTAGCGCACCTTGTACTCCGACTTGGTCAGTGTGGTCGTGGAGATGTGCATGGGGGCGGGCGGCACGGCCTGCGACGCGGCACCTCCCACACTCGCCGGACGGAAGTAGTAGGCCGGCGGCTGTTGCTGCACGGCAAGGAAGCGCTGGGCGTTGGGGTTCATTGCGCGGGGGATTTCCCGTTCGTGTAGGGGATCAACTGGGCAGAGCCAGGGCGGCCGCCAGACTGCGAAGGAGGCAGCCCCGGACGGGCACTGCCGGCGCGGGGGGTGCCCTCGTCCCGGACGGTAGGAGGGACGTACGGGGTCTGGGTGCCACTATTGCGCTGCGAGGCGTTCATCGACATGGACGAGCGATTCAACTTACTATTGCTAACGGAAGCATTCGGCGCGGACTCCGCCTTTACCGGCTTCTTGGCGGAAGTACGGATTGGGTCCATTCTCTCTTTTAGAACAGACGTGGACTGATCGTTGCTCGCCTTGGGGGCGTTGTAGACTCCGTTGCTGTCTTCCTTCCCACGGATATCACTGACACTGACGACACGGACGCTAGAACTCTCCGGCCTGGAGCCCCTCACGCGAGAGGTGGATGGGGACTCCCCACGGGGAGGGCGGTTCAGCGAGGTGAAAGACTCAGCGCTCTGTTGAACTTGTGTCATGGTGTAAACTCCTCTACTGATAACAAAAATTAAAAATACTAAAAAGAAAAAAAAAATGATATTTGACAAGTATTCGCTAACGATGAAGGAATGTATATCTTTTCCCTTAAAAAAGTATATACTGAAGTGGGAGTGAAGAGGGGAGAATGAAGGTAATGGCCGGTCTTGAGAAAATTTTCGACCTCGCGAGGAACGGAGGGATTTTTTGGCAGAATAAAGTATTTTTTTTTCTCTTTTTGGAACAATATACAATAAACGGTTTCTAAAAAACGGCACTCAAAATCAAATAACAATAACAATAAAAAAAAAAAAACGATGAAACTGTCAACAGTTTGTTGACCAGTAATGAAACCTGTCTTTTCTGCTTCCTCTCCTCAATACTGTAACGAGCGCACCGGCTGCTGACCCAAGCGGGGCGCCATCCGGTTCCCGTCTATCATTGGCACATCGGTTCCCATCACCTCATCGTCGCTATCGTCCTCGTCGCTGGCCACGACACGCTCTGTGATGGTGCGGGTGACGGTGGTGGTGATCACCTTGAGGAGTCCGCCGTACTGGGTGTCTTGGGTCACGTGTTTCACATCGGTTGACTGAACCGTGTAGACCACATTTTTGTACGCCTCGTTGTCCACTGCAGTGTTCATGATAACCAAACGTTTTTTTCTTTTCTTTTCTTTCTTTACTATCCCTTGGAGAGAGGAGAGAAGTATAATACTATTCACCTTTCTGCGCTATTTCATCTCGTTACAGACCATTCCTGTATACACATTGACACCGGAATAATAAATAAGTGGAGAAATCAGTATCTGGATTACAACTTTGTTTTTGTATTGTTCAAAACTAACATCAATATAAACTAAACTCTAGGTACAAAATTCTTCGGCTGCCAACAATATAATTTGTATTGGTGACGCAATTCATCAAAAATGGATTCAACTTCAAAAACTCTCAAATTAAAAATAAACAACGATGAAAATGGATTGAAAAAAAAAAAAATCACGGTACAATGCTGTTCAATAAAAAGTATACGATGTGATCCTTCAAAACTCTACAGGACCGAACACACAAACACTACCACCACAACGGTGACATCTATGTCCCACAATGCTTTTTTTTTTTTTTTTTTAACTTTGATAGCTACCCCCTGGGGTCGGCTTCCGGGACCCTAAGGAAGGTAAACTAACTTGCGACGTCAGCCGGCTGCTGCGGTTGGCACTACGGGGACTGAGGGAGGTATCAATCAAAATAGGCATGGAGGTGTCGTTCTGGCTCATTCGGCGGGTAATGGTGGTCACTATGGTACGCTTCCCGTTCTTAATGTTCTTCTCCTCCCGCGTCACGGTGGTGGTCTCCTCATCCAAGGCAGGGGCGTACGTGTGGCCCACCTCGTACGTGTGACCCACTTCCTGCTGCTGGTGGTAGGACGGTGAGGTGGACTCTCTGGTGGGGTTGGCCGGCCTCTGCAGGTGGCCCGCCATGGCCTCCATGTCTTCTATCAGCTGCTCCTCGTCGTCGGGGGACTCCTCGTCCTCCTCTTCCTCGTACTCCTCGCCGCTGTCGGCGTCGGAGTCGTCAATGTAGGTGCGCTCAATCGTCTTCTTCTCTATCACATACTCGCGCTTCACACGGTACGTCGGGCCCTGACTCCCGGCCGACCCCGGGGGATCCTGCGAGATGGAGTCACCACTGGCAGAGCGGGGCTGCGCTGCCAGTGGGTCTTCCAAGGGGCTGATCCTGGCGTTGTGGGTGAGACTGGGGACACGGAGGGCGGTTGGGCGCCGGGGGCTGCGGGAAGGAACTGTCTGAGCGAGACGACGGCGGTGGACTGGGCTCCGACGGGGCGTCCGCGTTGACGGGTTGGAAGGAGCGCTGGCAGGTCGGGCAGCGGAGGGGCGGCTGGCGGGTGGTGCAGTTAGGGCACAGGCGGGGCTGTTCCGCACGCTTGGGGATGCTGCGAGCGGGTTGACGGCGGGCACACTTGGGGCAGCGGTTGGCGGGGACGGGGGAGTAGCAGAACGGGCAGTCACAGAGCGGTGGGTCCGCCGTTGCGAGGGGTGCTCTGGGGGGAGCGCTGACAGGCGGGACACCGGAACGGCGGCTGACGGGCAGCACAGTAAGGACACACTCGAGGCTTATTGGGACTGTCATGAGGGCCAGGAGCTGGCTGATACTGGTCGCACTGAGGGCAACGGTCCGCGGGAACCGGAGAATGGCAGGACGGACAGTCGCAGACGGGCGGGTTTTCATTACGAGGCGCATTGTTGCACTTCGGGCACCGGAACGGCGGCTGGCGGGCAGCGCAGTAAGGACACACGCGAGGCTTGTTGGGGCCGTCATGCGCGCTGGGAGCTGGTTGGTGGCGGTCACACTTAGGGCAGTGGTCAGCAGGGACGGGTGCGTGGCAGAACGGACAGTCGCAGACGGGTGAGTCATTGTTGCGAGGAGCATTCTTGCACTTAGGGCAGCGGAATGGTGGCTGACGAGTGGTACAATAAGGACACACACGGGGCTTGTTAGGGTTCTCGCGGATACCGGGGGCCGGCTGATGACGGTCGCACTTGGGGCAGCGGTCGGTGGGAACAGGGGAAAGGCAGAACGGACATTCGCAGAGAGGCGGGGCCTCACCGCGGGGGGCATTCTTGCACCTCGGGCACCGGAATGGTGGCTGACGAGTGGTACAGTAAGGACACACACGGGGCTTGTTAGGATCGTCACGGGCATTAGGAGCCGGTTGGTACTGATTGCACTGGGGACAAAGGTCGGCTGGCACAGGAGTGCGGCAAAACGGACACTCACAGACTGGTGGTTCCTTATCGCGGGGAGCATTCTTGCACCTCGGACAGCGGAATGGCGGCTGACGGGTTGTACAGTAAGGGACACACACGGGGTTTATTAGGGCTGTCGTGAATGCTGGGAGCCGGCTGAAAGCGAGTACACTTGGGACAACGGTCGGCGGGGACAGGGGTACGGCACACCGGACACTCACAGAGAGGCGGGTCCTCGTTGCGCGGGGTACTCTGAGAGGAATTAGTAGGCGAATACTGAGCGGGTGGTTTCGTCGGCACCATCGGCTGCCGTTTCTGCACGGGTGGCGCCGGAGGGTGGGGGGAATCTACGCGGTGGGTACGGCTCGTCTGGGATTTCCTGAACACGCGGCACATCATCTAATGAGGGCTCCTCGCTGTCGTCGGGGCCCAACTCCTCAAACACATCCTCTTCGTCGTCCACGTTCTCCGTCAACGTACGAGTAACGGTGGTGGTGCGGATCGTAAGAATATCGCCAAGGTCGGTTTGTTCAATGTGCGTGTCGGTCTCCGTATCCTGCGTCGTCCCGAGCACCTTGGCGTTGGGGACCATGGTGGTAAAGGTGACCACCTCACCCTGGCTCTCCACCGGGTTGTACACCACAGCCGGGAGGTTGGGCTCCACCGGGACGAGGGCACCATTGTCCGGCAGGTCATCGACGTAGACGTCGTCGTCGGGTTCTCCGTTGTCGACTGGGAGGTCCTCCAGATCGCCGAGGAAGTCCAAGTCGGGCGTCGTGCGGTACTTCCGCGGGATCCAGACATGTCGCTTCACCGGGTGGCCTAAGGCGTCCTCGAGGTCCCGCATCGCCTTGTGCATCTTCCAGGTGGCCTGAATCTTCGTCGCCGCCTCCTCGCGCATTTGCTGCTCGAGCAGCGCGTTCAGACGGTCGGCGCGGTGCTGCAGCTCAATCACCCACGGGTGGTCGTAGTCGTAGACGTTACACAGAATACCGAGGCAGCGGCGGACTAAAAGGAGGGCACGGCTGTAGAGCTCCAGGTCCTCGTATATCTGAGCCAACTCAATGAGGGCCGGAATCATCAGCTCCGACTGGCAGTTGTGGCCGAGTTCTACCACCTCGCAACAACGCAGGAGAAGCAACTCGCAGGGGGAGGCGATGAGCTCCCGCGTCATCTTGCTGTGCAGCACAAACTGATCCTCGCGGTTGTTGAGCTGGGTTTCCTTAATTTGGTGTGGTGCATTCACCTTGACACGGCTGAATTTCGGACCAGTACGGCTGCGTGGCTCCCGCGGCGCCATGGCCCGCAGAATGGCCTCGTTAAGACTAAAGATACTACCCGCCGAACTCAGCGAACTCTCGAGGGAGCTGATACTACCCAGATCACTATCGCCGCCATCTCCCTCCACCGCCGGCACACGGGGGTGTTGGGCATCCACAAACTTGAATCCCTTAATCTCCTTCTCGTGCTGGTACCAGATGCGGGCCAGCCCCACCATGGAAAGGACGTAGCGCTTGAGGACCATATAGACGTCCTTCTCCCCACGCGCCACCCGCCGCTCTGCTAAAGTGATCGCCCTGGAGTACGTATCCTTGGCACTCTCCAGCTCTCCCTGCTTGTGGTAGATGTCACCCTCCTTCTGGTATACCATCATGGCTAGTTGATCAAAACGCTCCTTGGGGACATTCTCCAGCAATGGATAGCACTTTTGGAGAAGCCCTATCCGCTGCGCCGCCTTCTCCACCGGCAGGGCCTCCACCTCACCAAGTAGTTGAAGGACTTGGAGGGAAACCGGGTCGGCGTTGCGGGTCAGCGTCTTGAGATCATCGTCGTCCTGCGCCGTGCGCTTCTTGCGTGCGTTCAGCTTCTGCACGGAGGCCGTCGCCAGCGGGTCTCCGGCGGCTGCCCCGTTGCGTGGTGCGGCGGACCGATCGGCCCTTCCTGCATTCGATGTCGCAGGACGACCGTTGGCGGTGGCGCCTTTAATCAAGTAGCGCTGATTCACCGGCTGCGCAGACGCTGGCCGTCTATCTACTTCTACAGAGCCTCCTGAACCCATTACCAATTGATGCTACAAAACGGTGAAATTAGATTCAGGGGTAAAAATGCGTTTGCACTTTTTTAATTCTACAACTAATTCAGAAAGAGAGGGAGGGAGATACACTTTAGTCGGCACAAGTATAAAGAAACAGAAGAACGCAAATGAACCGAAATAAGCCATATATATAAAAGGAATGGTATGTACAAAACGAACTCTCTTGGTTTCTCATTTATTGAATGCGTTAGGTATTCATTTTTTTTTTTGTTTTTGTTGTTGTTGCTTCTACTAATTTATATTCAGTTTTTTTTTTTCTCGAAAATTACAATGACAGATATTCATACAGGAGTAAAATAAAAATAACAACAATGAAAAAAGGATATGAAAATAATATGAACAACGATGACTATGATAAGTGTATTTCATCCTTTTTTTTTTTTTTTGTAACATTACACGCCTTGGGCTATTTGATTGCCCCAGTATCTACCAATCACACGGGAGCAGTACGCCGCTAGTTCGTCTACATGGACGCACACGTTATCACACAGTTTATCGCGCTCACCGGTGATGGGGTTCTCACCGAACCAATCTTGCAAAGACAGTTTAGCGGTAATGCGCTGAGCGGAGCGCACGTCATCCGGTGTGTCGCCATCTACCCAGTCGTCCTCCACGTCGTGTTCTTCAAAGTACAGAATGAGCAAGTGACGCAAGTACTCGCAGACATGCCGGATGGGCTTGTTGGGGTCCTGCTCGTGGATGGACAGCAAGATGGAGCGGACGGTGGAGATACTCAACTCCTCCTCGTCGAACAGGTTGGTCATGTGCTCGACGGAGACACCGCTTTCCTTCGCTCGCTGCGCCATCACCCGGCGGGACTCCTCCTCGGTGAGGTCTCGCTCTACCGCCCCCATGATGGCGTTTTGCATCGTCAGCGTGTAGTCTAACAGCTCCTCCATGTACTGCGCCCGGACAGACTCCACGAAGGCCCCTTTGCAACCGTAGGCGGTCAAGTCCAAGGCTGGGTTGACGTAAATATCAGCATTCTCCTGGATCTTCTTCTTCTCGTGGCGGTACTGGAAGAGGGCGCGGACGTCCACGTGGGTGCGAAGTAGGAGGAAGTTCACCTTTTCGTCCTCGGTCAAGAGCGCAATCTCGTTATGTGCGGTGATGATCTGCGCCCCCGACTCCAACTCTCTGATTTGTCTAGAGAGCGTCAACATGGCCTCTACGCCTTCCCTCACCACGACCCGCTCCGCCTCCCGTCTCTCCTCCTCTGGCATCTCCTTCTTCATCTTGATCGTGTGGTGCTGCAGCAAGTCCTCCATCAGGGCGGCAAACAGTATACGAAGGCTACGTTCGTCCTTGTTGGGAAAGAAGGAGCAAATGTGCAAGACAACATTGTACAAGTTGGGACCCTCTGCGGCGCCCTTCTTGCTGCTCTTCTCATCCTTCTCGAGACGGTGAAAGTGGGTGTCCCAGACATCGCCGGCGAGGACGGGACTCTTCTTCTTCTCCATATCCTTGAAAGGCACCCGCCTCAGCTCGTCCTGGCGCAGCTGCGCGGCGGAGCTCTCGTGGCAGTGGGTGAGACACATGCGTAGTTTTTCTAAAAGTAGCATGCTATCAAAGAAGGCGGCCTCGGAGATTTGCTGGGTGATGACGGAGAAAAAGAGCGCCCCGACGCCACCACTAATATTATACACCCTCGACCGTGAGACGAAGCTGTAGGCCAGGGGTACGGCGTAGCTAGGCATGTACTTGGGCTCCTCCAGACTGTCCTCCACGTTCCACTGGGAGGCCCCGAGGAAGAGTCTCCACGTCTTCCTCGCCTCCACCTCCTTCGGGGACAACTCCACCGTCGGCACCTCCACCTCATCCCCCTCCTTGGCCGCACACAGACTGATAAACAGTTTCGAGTGATCGGCTAGCGAGTTTGCCTGCGTGCTCTTCCACGTCTCGGGCCAGCACTCCAGGTTGTCCCAGTCGATGAGCTGGGAGCACTTGTTGGCAAAGATCTCCTCGGGTGAAACACCGGCGTCGCCTAGTAGGACGAGGTCGTCCTTCATTGCCTGCTCCAGCACCGTCTGCACACACTGGGCGAACACGGTGTCCAGCTTCTCTGGAAGTCCCCGGATCGCATTAATTTTGGTAGTGTCTCTCAGCCCCAACTCTTTTACCAGCTTGGTGACTTCAGGCAAGGAATGAAAACGGGACAGCCAAATACCGCAACACAGGTTAGCAAAGCCCTCGTAGGTGAGGAAGAATTCGGGAATCTCCTCGCCCTCTGGGTACTTCAGCAGGGGCAGTATTTCTTGATGCAACCCCTTCGAGATGTAGTGGCGGTCGCCCGTCTTGTCCGTCTGGTTGAGCTGTACAACGTGCACCAAGTCCTCCATGGCCTCATTCGTCTCCTCATTCACGCGGACGAACTGACTCTCCAGCGTGACGTACTGCATAAAAGCGTCCTGCAGTGCCACCCTGTACGGCGCCTCGTAGATGATGGGAATCTCATTCACGGGTTCATACTTGGTCATGTCGACCGGTGGCACAGGGGGCTCGTCCACATCGACGTCCACCACTTCCGTGTCGGAGCCGATTTCGTGATATTCTGACGTTCCCTGCGGCGCCAGCGTGGCCCTCTCCTGAGGCACACTGTCTACCTTTGGTTCCTCCTCCTGTGGCTGTTCTCCATCCTGTGAGCCTATCTCGTGATAAGAGTCTTCATTTTCAGCTTCTTCCTTTGGCTCCTCTACCGGGTTCGGTTCATCGTCACCTTCCTCTAAGCCTAACTCACGGTAAGGGTCCTCGTCCTTGTTTTCTTCTACCGGTTGCCTCTCCTCTACAGGTGGTGCTTCCTCTACAGGCGGCCTTTCCTCCTCCCTCGGGCTCTGTCTACGGTTTGCCGAGGCGAAATCGTCGTCCTCGACCGCTTCCTCCTGCGGCGCCTCTTCCTGTGAGGCGGGCTGCTCCTCCTCCTCTGAGGAGGGCGACAACGAAGAGCTCGATGAATCCTTCTGCTCACTTCCTTCCTCCTCGGTAGGGTAGGTGGCTTCGGGTGCGGCGGGGGGAGGAGGGGCGGGCGCCGGCTGTTTACCGGACAGACCACGCAGCTCTTGAAGTCGTGCCATCAGCTCCTCATTTTCAACATGAGGGGCTTCTTCCGGCACCTCCTCCTGGTGGTGATGGTGGTGGTGCGGTTGAACTGGTAGGGCGACTGGCGGTTGACTGGGAATCTCTCCCACAAAGGGGGACGTGTCCCTTCGCTTAATGTTCTCTGGCTCATCCACGTCGAAGGAGCCTTCGTTCAACATGCGAGCCACCGGCGGCCTCTGCGGGAGGTCGGTCATCATGGTAGGTGGCGCCGGCAGATAATGTCCGTAACCGCCCACGACGGCGTTCTGCTGCATGCTGATGATCTTCTCCAGCACACCAGGAGGGAACACCTTGTGCATGCCGCGCTTCGCATTTCCGTCGCGGGACGGGGGTCGGTTGAGGTAGGGACTGTCCTCCGGTAGCACCGCTCTGGCTGGCCCACGGAACTGGAGCCGCGAGTTTGGTCGGTACTCTGTCCGGTCAGGCGTCATCTGCGGCTGATTGACGGCACGTTGCTGCTGTGGTGGCGGGTAGTACTGCGGTTGTGGCGCTGGCCGTGGTTGGTCTATCACACGTTGCTGAGGTGGTGGGTGGTACTGTTGCTGAGGGGGAGGAGGAGGGATTCGCTGCGCCGTCTGCGGAGGGGACTGGGAGGCCTGTCGCTCCCTCTCTTCCAGAATCTGCTGCACATAACGTGGGATTTGACGGGGCTGCGGCTCCGGGCGGCGCTGCGGTTCTGGACGGTATTGGGGTTCTGGTCGATGCTGTGGCTGTGGGACGGGGTAGTACTCCTGCACGGGGACCGGCTGTGGGGGTCGCACGGGCATGATGGCCCTCTCATAAGGCATCGCCACGCGGGAAGGAGGGGAGACGGAGGCCCTGTGCACTCGGTTAATCACGTCCGGGGACAGTACCGGTGCCTGTCGGCTGTCCATGGGATTGTAGAAGACGATATCGTCACCCTGTTGGGGTGCGCGAGGGGAAAACATTTCTGCTGGCAGCTGTGGCGGGGCTGACGGTGCGCCGCGGTAGGGCGGTGCCGCACGGGGCTCATAGCGTGGGGGTGGCGCGTCATAGAGCGGTCTGCTGTACTGGCGTGGGGAGGGAGTGGTGGAACTATAAGGCAGTGGCTGGGACGCCGCGTAGTCGTCCCTGTAGTCACGCGCGGCCGGGCGAGGAGGCTTGGCAGGGGGAGAGGCGATGGCACCGTAACGACCTTGGTCACTTGGTGGGGGCGGCTGGGTTGGTCGCCGTGGGTGGTAGCTAGGGGGCTCCTCGTACCTATGGGCCGTCTGCGGGGAGACGGGGGCGGAGTCTGGGATACGACTGCGCGCGTGGTTCATTGTCTTTTGGTTTTGCCTGGAGAAGGCGGAGTCGGGATCGAGGGAGCCAGAACGTCCGCGGGGACCAGCGGCAGCTGCGTTCTCTGTCGGGTAGGCGGGGGAGGTCCCCCGTCCTTGTGGGGTACTCCCGTTCCTAGAGCGGTCCCTGGTGGTGTTGTAGTCGTACTCCCGCTTCACCGAGCCGCCCCCCTGACCCGACTGCACGCCGACACTTTTGGTGGGGTAAATGTGCTCCGATGGGCGCCGCTTTTCCTCTATGTGTGGCGTGTACGTTTGTTGTACGGACCGCTGCGACGGCAGTATGGGTGGCATAGTTTCCAGCTTCGCCGTCCCGTTGGGGTTACTATTTCGCCTCATTTTTCTTTCCGTGTTGAAAAAATAAAGTTAAACAAAAAAAAAAACGATGAAACCTTTGAAAAAAAAAAAAAAAGTGTGGGGTTTCTAAAAAGAAGAATATAGTGAAGTCGTAGAAACAGCTCAACGAAAACGCAACAGTCACCATTTTTTCATTTTTTAGCCTTATTTTTAGCATATGAAAAGTGCACACAGCACCGAATAGATGTGGATTAACGGGGAAGCGTCCTGACTTCCTGTTCTGTTCTGAAAACCGAATACTCAACTACCCAAAAAGTCAGACGCCAGGAGTAGCTGGAGATTAAGGAGATGGGAATTGGGAAGGAAAACTTTTAGCTTTTCCATGACCTTCTCCCCCGAGCTGAACTGCTCTTCTTCACTAGATAATGTTTTCAAAACGAGAAATTCGGCGGTAAGGGTCATGATATTGAGTTCTATGCACGGTAGTTGAATCGTTAGGGTGAGTTCCCCTTCTCGGTTGACGGTGCCTTTGCATACGTTGGGGTACGAAGAAGCATAGCTAGTGTAGGCCTCTCCGCTGTCCACCCCGTCCTCGGTCGGGGGTTCCAGTCGCTCACCGAATAGCTCGTCGCACTCTCCGTTCCCCAAGTGCATCTGTGTTGCCTGGATCCCATCGATCAGTTCCTTGAACAGTGTGGCGTTGACTGCCGCGGCCAGCGGGAACACCACCCTGACGTTTTCACTGCTGACGACGGTAATATATCGAACACACTGGACGGGCTCCTCCATTGCTCTAGTAGACTGAAGAAGAAAAAAGGAAGAAAATGAAAATGGTGTTATCCCTTTCGGGAGGATCGCCGCACAGATAGCACATCGTAATCATCCGCAACAGTGTGTTTGTTATTCACGATAAGACTATTAAAGATACCCTGTTAATAGCGAATCCATGCGTGGGGTTTTACATTACTAATGGCATTACTTTACACATTTCAGTTTACTACACAGCACACACACCAGCACCGCCGGTTTTGGTGGAGTAAACTTCTGAACAGCATTTTCCCTCTTGTCGCCTCACAGCTGAAGAAAGGAGGCACTTTCGATCAACTTCAGTGCGTGCTCCAGTTTCTGCGCCTTCTCCTCCCTCGTCATGAGGCAACCCTTCCCTAACAGCGCCTTCGCATCCATACCCCGCCGCTCCCCGTTGCGACCGTCTAAAGAGGTTTGTACCATGTGGGCACTCAAGTCTATCAGAATACCGTCCGAGAACACTGGCATCGTGAAAGGGAACATGACCATAGTCTCTCTCGTGTTGGTGGCGTAGCAGTGGTACTGCTCCCCGCTCTCCTTCTCCCCGCCCTCCACCGCGACTGGTGCTAGCTGCAGGGTACTCAGGACGGTCTGCCCGTAGCGTACCTCGCTCGCCAGCGCTGCATCCATCTCTTCCTGTCCTTTCGGGCTGGTCCCCTCCTCCATAGAGGCCAGCTGTCTCGCGACGTAGTTGTGGTACAGCTTGGAGGCCTTGGTGTACTCTGCTCCCTGCCCTCGATAGCGTATGCCACCCGCCACCGGCACCGTCTCTGAGGACTCCTTTCCTGTCGCCTTCTTATCCACAGCCGGCTTTTTCTCTTCCTCCTCTGCGGTAGGGACGCTACTGCCTAGGAAGGCCGTCTCACAGCCTGGGAGGTACAGAATGCCTTCTAGGCAGTTGGCGAGAAATTTACAATTTCGCCCGGCTGCTAACGGCATAATAATTGTTTTACCCATCGGCTTCCCATGCACGGTCGGTTCCACCGTGCGGTCTACCAGTGCAATGTACGGTAGCGCCCCAGGGGTCGGCGTATTACTATTATTGTTCATTGCTCTATAAATACAAAGTGATCGGTTATTAGTGTCGACCAATAATGTAGTGGATGCTCTATTTTTTTTTTTTTCTAAATAAATCAACTAATAGTGAAAGAAGAGATGGAAAAAAGAAAGAGATGCATAAAAATAAAACTATTTTGCCCATCCATTATCATGTTCGACACTATCACACACATACAAAAAAGGCAAATGTTGCTCAATACTACTAATGAATACAATACCTCTCTCTCTCTCCGTACTTTCCTAACCGTTTCCTATCTACTTGCACTACTACCACTACGACCATTTCACGTTACACGGCGTCCTTCTTGGGAATGTACAGATCAGGGTCCTTGAAGACGGTGGGGTTGAGCACGTCTATACCACCCTCCTTGTCTAATCGTCTGCGCACGGTGGACACCGCCTCTAGAAGGGGCGGGTGACCCATCTCCTCGTCGTAGGCGCGAATCCACGCACGGAACTTGTGCTCGTTGCGTAAGGTCGCCATGGTCTCACGTAGGGCCCAGGTGGCCTGCTTATTACGGTTCATGCACTCCCGCATATCAATCATACGACTACGACAATCATACAGCACATCCATCTCCTGACTCTCCCGTACACAGCTCATCAGCCTGGACCAGAAGCGCTGGCAGTTGTTCTCTCCTGAGGTGGTCGGACTGATCTGAGAGGCATCCGTGGTGAAGGACTCATCGACCGTCTCACGACCGCCGAATAACGACATTTACAAAAGTAATAAAATATCCTATAAACTTTTGAGATGGGAGAAAAGAAAATAAGAGGAAGAAAAGATTTAGTGAACCGCACCAAGAGCGCCGGCCCACCGAACAAAAAGAAAAATCGGTTTGTTTTGTACTTTGTTTTGAAGTAGTATACGGGAGCAAAATAAATCATAAACAACGAAAAACACCAACAACAAGAGTAACACCGACAACGTGGTGAGAGACGCTTATGTGCATTGAGCAGCAAAAAAAAAAAAAAATGGTAAAACTATCGTTTTTGGTTTTGGTATTTTCATTATCGATATATAGAGGAGCGCACCGCAGGCTAACAGTCTACGTCGTGGTCTGGTGTACTAGGTGTCCTCCCGCGACCGTCTGACACCCGTCGCAGCTGTCGGACGGCGTTGAACCCGCCACCCTGTGCGGGTATCACAGCGGAGCTAATCTCCGACCGACGGAAGCGGTTAGAGGGAGGACCACTCGGTGGGATAGGCGTGTGCATAAAGCTATCTAGGAGACTTCTGCCGCCGGCAATAGACCCATCACCGTCCACCTCCGCTAACATTGGAGGGGGGGAGGGTGTCGTCGCCTTTTCTTCCTTCTTTTCCTCTTTTGTTTCGGGTTCGATAGAATCGTGTTTCGACTCCATCTCGGTAAAGAGGTCGCTAAAGTAGTTTCGCTCGTCAAACTCTGTCCACCACGACGGCAGGGACAGCTCGTAGATGGCCGACTCCACCTCACTACTGACGTCGGCGCGGCACATGGGGCAGGTGACATTCGCACTGAGCCAACGGTGGGCGCACTCCCAGCAAAACACGTGATGACACGGAAGGATGCACAGCTCTGCCGCGTCCCCCTCGCCCTCTTCTAACAAATCCACAAACTCCGATTGGCAGATCACACAAGACGTTTGCACGTCCGCCTTCGCGATTCCGTCGCAGAGGTGTTTGGTCAGTCGCTTCCGTTGAAGAAAGTTCAACTGTCGTTCATTTAAGGGTTTGATGGTGGGGGTTTCGTTCGCGAGAAGGGAGGCGATGGCCCCGAATATCACCATAATGGCAAGCGAGTCTACGAGAGAGGAGTCCGACCTACCGGACCCGAAGTGCTGCGCCAAGGGGGCGAAGAATTCTAATCGATTGCGTTCCATAATAACGTACTATACTTTTACCGTTTCTTTTTTTTTTTTTTTTAACCTGCTGGGAAAAAATAGAAGAGAGCCATGAAAGTGTTGTAGTTTTCTACTACCAAAACCTGCACCGAATAGGAGAAGTAATACAGAAAAAAACACCAAAAGCGTTTTTTATTTCTTTTTATTATTATTTTTATTCATTAGACTTAGCCAAAAAGGGAATTTTTCTTTTCTTTTCTGTTTTACAAATACAAAAGTGACATACTTACTAGGGACGACAAAAAAGGTAAAGAAAATAAATGTGTACTGTGAATTAAAAAAAAGAATTAATGAATATAGGAAAACAACAAAAGGGGGATTAAGATGAAAACCAGGAACGGTAGCGTCCCTTCAGCTCCTGTAGTTGGGCGTCGTTCAGCTCGAGTGGTTGCTCATCTTTTGCAAAGTCCGCTATTGCCTTCTTCTGCTGCTCCGTCAGTGTCTTTGGGAGCATGACGGCAAAGTGAATATAAAAGTCGCCCGTCTTGTTTTGGTTCGGTCGGTTCACGCCCCTCCCCCGCAGCACCAGCTTGTCTCCCTGCTGTGTCCCTGCCGGCACCTTGGTCTCCACCTCTCCGGTGAGGGTGGGCACCCGAACACTGCCGCCGAGGATCGCCTGAGAGAGGGAGATGGGGGTGATGACGTGAATATCGGTGCCCTCCCTGTGAAAGACGGGATGCTCCTCTACGGTGATCTCCACATACAAGTTGCCGGGCGGCCCGTTGCGTACACCGGCTTCTCCCTTTCCAGAAACTTTCAGTCGCTCCTTGTTGTCGATCCCCTTGGGGACGGGAAGGGTCTGCACACTACGGTCCTTGACGATACCCTTTCCGCTACACTGAGTGCAGGTGGTGCGGCCCAACTCCCCCGTCCCCCCGCAGTGCGTGCAGTCCTGCTGCATGTGGAAGAAACCAGTGGACATCACCTTCTTACCACGACCGCCGCACTGTGGGCACTTGGTGTGCGTGCCAGAGTCCTGCGAGCCGCTCCCCGAGCACGCCCCGCACCGTCGCATCGTGTTGAAGCTGATCTCTTTACTGCACCCGTTGACGGCGTCGAGAAATGGCAACTTCAGTCTATAGTGAATATCCGCCCCTGGCTCAGGGCCCTGCGGCTTGCGGGTCTTGTCCTTGCCGCTACCGCTCATCTTCTGGAAAATCTCCTCAAAGTCATTGAAGGAGAACCCTCCGCCGCCCTGCTGGCCTGCCCCCTGTCCGAAGGGATTATTGCCGCCCATATTGGCGAAGGGGTTCTGTCCCCCAGCGAACGGGTTGAAGCCACCGCCGGGACCACCACCGCCAAAGTTACCCGCCGCGCTGGAGTTGCCGGTCATGTCGTACATGCTGCGCTTCTGAGGGTCGGAGAGGGTCTCGTACGCGTTCTTGGCCTCAGCAAAGTCCTCTGCCGCCCGTGGACTAGGGTTCACATCGGGGTGAAGCGTTTTGGCCCGCTTCTTGTACGCACTTTTAATCTGTTCCGCGGTGGCATTGCGGGGAACTCCTAACACGGCGTACAAGTCTTTTTTAGTGCCCGACGAGTTGTACCGCCTACCCCCGGCGAGGCCGACAAAAGGGCTTGCTACTAGAGAGGGCGACACCACTCGGGAGAGGGAAAATCGATGCATGCGTAATTTTCCTACTACAATAAGTTCAACGAAACAAACACGAAATGGGGTTTACCTACTTTCACTGCTTTAGCAATCGATGGGGGAGAGAGAGAGAAGTGGACAGGGTATGACCAACACATGTTCACCATTTGAAAGAAGAACAGCGTAATCGAATGAACCAAAAGAGCTTTTTTTTTTTTTTTTTTAAACATAAAATTAAAAATAAAAAGTGGTAAACAAAGTTGTTATTTGAATTCCATTTAGAAATAAGCTTTACGCGAAGGCGTTTCTGGCGGTGATCTTACCCTTAGCCTTGATGACCTTCACGTGGAGACCGCGGTCCTCGAGCTTGCCCTCATCGCGGAGCGCAATGTACTCGGAGCGGAGGATGTTGGTGAAGCCCCAGTACTTGGAGGTGACGACGATCTGACGGCCGGGGAACTTCATGCGGGCACGGCGGAGGGCCTCGCGGGCCTGCTCAATGTAGGCATCCTTGGTGCGGAGGGACAGAAGGATCTGACCGATGCGCACACGGGCGGCGACGCCCATGGGCTTACCGAAGGCACCACGCATACCGGTCTGGAGCCTATCGGCACCAGCGCAGGAGAGCATCTTGTTGATGCGGAGCACGTGGAAGGGGTGAGCGCGGATACGCATGTGGAACACATCCTTGTTGGCACGCTTGGTCATGTACTTGTTGGCCTGAATACGGGCAGCCTCGAGCGCCTCGGAGCAGATCTGCTCCAGCTCTCTGGAGACGACGTGCAGGCAGAGGGGGAACTCATCGACGGTGGCGCGACGACGGCCAATATCGAAGTTACGAATCTTGGGGTCGGGGACACCACGGCAGAAACGAGACTTGGGGTAAGGCTTGTTCTTGCAGAAGCGGTAGCACTTGGAGGGACGACGGGCCATTGGGTCGGTTGGTATTCTGTTTTTCAGAAAACTCAAATAACTTTTTGAATTTAGAAGAATGGAGAGAGGGGTGTTTTTTGAAAAGTGTAATAAATCCACAAGACAGCACCAGTGAAGGAAAACAATGAGAAGTTCGCGATGTAAAAAAAAAAAAAGTAACGCAATGGTGTCGATAGTTTTTTCTTTCCCTTTTTGATGAAAACCCCAATCATTCATTTATACATGTGGCGTGGGGACAAGTCACTTTTTGGGTTTCTCTCCCAGCTGAACGAACACCTTCTTGGTATCGTTGTAGACCTCCTCCTTGTCACGGTTGGCGTCAATCACGAAGCAGCGGCCCTCCTTCTTGTACGACTCCACCACCGGTTCGCACTCCTCCACATTGACCCGAAACCGCTTCCGGATCACTTCTGCATTGTCGTCGTCCCTCTTCTCTCCCCCCTCGGCCCTCCCGAGCAGACGCTTCTCCATCGTTTCCTCACTACACTGATAGTAAATGATGCCGGCCGCCTTTGCGATATCCTCCTCAAACATGCGTGCTTGGTCGAACTTGCGTGGAAAGCCATCAATGACGTAACCAATGGGGTTGGGGTGCTCCTGGATGGTTTGCTTCAGCAGCGCCACCGTAATTTCGCTGGGGACAATGTTTCCTCCGCGTATGAGTTCCCGGATCAGGTTGGCGACATCACTCGTGCCCTCCTTGGCCGCCGCACGGAGCAAGTCTCCGGCACTGAAGTGAGTGTACCCGAAATCCTCCACCAGACGGGCGCAGTTAGTGCCCTTGCCGGACCCGGGGCCACCAAGAATAAAAAATACCTTTAGCTGATCGGACATTTCTGAAGGAAAAGAATGGGGTAACATGAGAAGGTGGGATAGGCTTCTTTATTTTATACTCAGGAGTTTTTGTGAGCATGCTCACTATAAACCAATAAACACAAAAGAAAAAAAAAAAACAATACAATACACAGAGAAGACAAAATAGTAGTAATGGTATGGTACAATAATACAAATTTAGCGGAGAAGAGCGCCGTTCCGTCGGAGGAGGCGCTCACCGGGGTGACGGTACCGGGGGTCCACGTCAAGGTCCAGGAGGGTTTCCTGGGCGGTGGTGCCGACGGCTGCCCGAATGGCGTACTGACGGTCCCACTCTCTCCCTTTTGAGATGACCCGTTCCCTCTCGTTATAGGTGCGGTCCGCCACGCTGGGGAGTTCGTCCAAAAATGGTTTGACCAGCACGGCGACCTCATCTTCTCTCATATCGTCATAGTAGACCCCGTCGGATGGATTCTGCTGAATGGAGTGAAGTTCAATAGGGGAGCAAATGTGCCCGTCATCGCGGACAATAAACATTTTCCCCTCCGCACCGTTAGAGGATTGCTTGCACGTGGCGACTGCCTCCGAGATGGGGGCAAACCCCCCGACAAAGTGCTCGTACAGCGCATCTTGTTGCTTGTACAAGGTTGCCAAACGCTGTCTCCACGCTTCCTCCAATACATCGGGTGTCACAAAGTTGTAGTCGTAGGCGGCACTATTAGCCTCTACTGCATACTTGGCCCCGAGTTGGTCGGCCATCACGCCAGGATTGGTTTTGGTGAGGCTAGAAAGGAACCCCTGCCGGGACTGCAGCTTGTATTGACCGTTCAGCCACACACTCCCCGTAGGAGGAGGGGTGGTGGGTCTGGGGTGGGAGGCGGTGGTGCCGGCGAGCACGACGGAAGGGTGCAGACACTGCGCCACGCTGCGCAGCTGGGAGGCGAAGGAGGGAGGCAACGTGAAGTGCTCCTTTACACGCGGTTTATACGGCACGTGTGGTTTGACCACCTTGCGGGAGGTCGGAGGAACAGGGGCCGTACCGGCGTACGCCTCCACCCGTCTCTGCCTTTCCCTTTCCATCGCCTCGAATGCCTCCATCTGCTCCGCCGTCGGTGGCGCCTTGTAGTTCCGTTGGAACCGTCGCCCCCGCACAGCGGCCTCTCTCGCCTGGGTATACGTCTGTACCGTTGAGGCAGATCTATCCGCGTCGAGGGGTGTTTGGGGAGTACACGCGGATCTGGCAGGCCGACTCCTCGTGACCTGACTAGGAGCTTGTGGCTTACGCGGGGCTATAGTGGTCGCCGTGTCTTTTGGCTTTGGCTTAGTTGGCTTTACACGAGTGGCTTCCGTTACTGCCGTGGTAGTCACCTTCGCGCCGGTGGACGGCTGTGTATCTTTTGGTTTAGAGGCGCTTCGCTTGGTTGGGGTCCACCACTTTTCGCGGACCACCCCCTTCGCACCGGGGTAGTAGCTTATTTTCGGGGTGAAGTCGTACTTCTCTTCCCAAGAGCACACGGGGACACTAGAGTGCATAATGAAGTGAAAGGCACTAGGAGAAGAAAGATGAACAAGGGAAGGGAGGGTATAACAAGGCTCCAAATCTCTTTTTCGGAGAGTAATACACGTATAGCAGTAAAATAGTGTCAGCCACCGCAACAGCAAAGTATCATTTCTTCTAACGGAATTGTAGGTTGGGTCTAGAACATAAAACCTTTTCAAAGGATATCTAAAGTGCAAATGAAAATCAAATCTATTTGTAGTAATGATAATGTGAGATTGAAACAGCCGGGCCACTAAACACCAACTGTCGCTTTCCCATCTCCCCGCACCCTACCGAGTCCGCCACCAGCTCCTTCTTTTCAAAGGGGGACTGTGGCGCACTCTCCTGCGGCTCCTGGGGGGTACCATGGTCCTTCCTACACACCAAACAGCCTGGCAGTCCGCAGTTCCCATGGCACCCTCCCACGCTAAACGCTCGCAACAGCTTGTCTAACACGAGATCTACCATTTTCGTATCCTCACCAGAGATGTCCGCGTAGGTGGGAGGCGACGTTGTGTGAAGGTGATACTCCGCCTCTTGTTTTCCTAGTAGTTCCTTTAGCTTCACTACATCGGCACCCGTGGTGGACGCATTGCGCGTCTCAAACTGAGGCAGATGAACGCCGGCCCAGGGAGAGGCAGTCTCCCGCTCCACCAAAGGAGACCCACAGGTCACACAGTACAGAAATGCCTGCATGTCTCCGCCCCGCCTGTAATGTGCGTTGGTGCACGTTTGGGGGGTGACGCGCGGGGGTACGCCCGGCGGCAGGAGAGAGGCACCGCAGTAGGCGCAAAATTCGAGTCCCATTTCCTGGCTCTTGTAGTGCTCCACCGGGCACCCCCGTGTGCTGGAGTAGCGCCGGTGGATGGAGGGAAGGTTGAACTGCGGTGCATCTCTCCCAGAGAAGAGAGAGTTGCTGGGCTGTGCGCGGTACCCGTCGTACTCTGGATGGCGGGTAGGGAAGAGAGAACTTAACACCTCGCTGTAGGGAGGGGGTGTGGAGTTCCGTCTGGGTGGGCTACCCGGCACATCACTGTAGTTTGGATAGGTCGGCACGGTATAGGGCGACGGGTTGGTAGGAAGGGGGAGCGACATTGGCGGTGGGTTGGGAAACGACAGGGGCTGCGGGGACGGTGGCGGGGTACTCGCCAGCTGCGGTGGGCCGTTCAACAGGGAGTTCCCATCGTGGCAATAGGGCACATTGTACGGTGGGGTCGGAGGATTATACCCGATGGGGTCGTTCTGGAAAGAGGGTGGCGTGGTGGATGGGAAAACAGCAGGTTCACTCTCTACCCGACCCGTATAGTGGTAGTCCGTGTAGCCGGTCGGGTACTCCTCTGGAAGGGGTAGCGGGTTTACAATGGAAATATCGGCCGGGGTCTGGATCGGACTGACGCGCCGTTCGCACGGGGCTAACACGGTGAGAGGGGTTTCGTCCATAAAGGTGCGTTCTGGACTGGCGGTCGCCGCCTGACCCCCATTCCCCACGTCCATCGGAGGAGGGCGCTCCCCTTCCACTGGCCTCGCCGGAAAGGCGTCTAAATGAAGCGCGAAGTCGTACGGTGTGCGCAATTTGGCGGTGTAATCCGTCTCCGGACGCTTCACAGTGCTACGGGATACTTTACGAGTGCGCTTCACCTTCGTCGGATCCCGCGGCGGTGGGGGCGGCATACAATCACACGGCGTCTCCCGGCTCACGTACAGGGCTGTGCCGTCTACATTGGTGTGCTTCTCGACCACACCGTGAACCGCTTTTTTGCAGTACCACGGACGCGACATGTTGCTACGCCACAACAACAAAAAAAGGAGAGAATGAGAAATTTGGTGAAAAACAAAAGAATAAACCAGAAAGGATTTTCAAAACCGGAAATAACAAAAATATTTTTTTTCTTTGGAGAAAAACTGTGGTTTGGTATCTATGAGTCCGCTTTCTTCGCATTTACGAGTAGGGGCCAGACATCACTACTGAGCAGCGGTTCCGTCTCACAGCATCGATCGCTCTTCAACACAAACGAGGTAGCGTGACGAATGTCGTCCAGGTTGATAATGACACACATCCTTGTGCTACTCTGCGGGTGCAGCAAGTAGTCCGTCTCATTCTGGAGTGGCACCACCGACGCGATGGAGGCGACAAAGAACTCTGTCGTCCCTCCGCTGGACGGACCCTTTGCGTTCGTGTCATAGGTGTACACCGCCCACGAGCCGGAGCTTCTGTGGCGTTCGTTTTTGCCAGTCACGGACGGGGCGTGTGGTGAGCAGTAGGAGCTCAACTTCAGTTGATCCAACAAAGTACGGAGGTCTTTCTTACTCTGGGGAAAGGGGGAGAGGGGTCGTAACAGAACGTAGTCGATCCCGTTTTTCATCATGGACACCACCACAAACAAATCTCTCTCGGCGGGAGGACAGACGAGCTTTGGGGTGCCGTTCGTCGTCGTCGTGTTGTAGGGACGGCGGCGCCACACAATATCGCCCTCCTTCACAGCAAACCGATAGTCCCCGTTGTAACGCTGCCACAGAGGCCTGCCAGCGCCGGCCGTCCGGGGTACACCATCCTCTGTGAAGTACTTTAGGTAGCGTGCGTTGAGGAGGGAGGCATCCGCGTAGGGGACCAAATAACCGTCCGCCACCACTTCGCGCTCCAACTTGGCGTCGTAGTCTTCCCCGTACGTCCACGCGAGCAGCTGCTCCCCTTCGGTGATATCCGTAGTGGTGATGAAAAAGGGAATGGTCACGTTACGGCTGTGTTCTTCCAGAAACTTGGAGGAACGGTTTTTCCGATAACGGTCGTGTTTTCGCCTTTTGGACTGTTTCTTTGGCTGTGCCTCCTCAAAAAGATCATTCTGCACCGTCAACATGACAGAGCATAGTTCCACATTTCCGTATCGGCTCAAGTTGTATCGGTGATTGATGTATCTAGCCAAACCTTGACCAAAGCAGACGGCGTGCTTGCCCAGTCCCAAGGCGTAGGTGTCATCCCGCGCAAAGGACAGGTCCTCCTCTTCCAATAGCTGGTCGCTACTGTTTGCCTTTTGCGCCAGTAGCTGTACTTTTTTCGTTGTAATCGACGGCCCTGCGTAGATGAAGCAAGTCGCATAAGGGATCGGGTACAGCGCCGTCACGCCGAGATCATTCGGTCCTAGTTCCGGTGTACCATCCAGACGCACCAGCGTGAATGGAAACGACGCCTCCGCGGTGTTGGATGCGTGTCTGTCTCCTATGCCGTGGAAATAGGAAAGACCGGCGGGCCAACGGGTGAGTCGGCGGGATCCTGTAAAAATATCGCCCTCCACATCCGTGTCGACGGTGGGGTCAAACCCCGCCGCGGTGTCGTAGTACTCTCTGTACCACCGCACCTCGTCGAGACAGCGATAGTACGACTCCATTGACAATATCACTTCCGCATCTTTCTCTATTCTAGTGCTGCTCAAAATGACAAGAAGCGTACATCGCTGGAATGCACCGCCCTCCCCCGAATTGTGGAGACCATAGTGTAACGCGACACATCGCGCGTTAGGATGCGCGGTGCCAACGCTACCAGAGCTAGATGGCGTATTGTGGGTGCGCTCCCTATTCTGCTGCAAGTATTTCGCCCGTTCTATAAGAATGCAAAAGAATGCATCCCCCTCCACCGAAAGGACAGAGTGTCGAAGAAACACTCTTGTCGATTTAATATGGTGGAAGTATCTGGACTTGACGCGAACCACACCTATCATGGAATTTCCCCGTGCGCAGCGATACGCCTTCAACGCCTCGTCCGGTGAGTAACCCAAGTACGCCTCTAAAAAGTTGCAGAAGCGGGTGCGGTGGAGCGCCTGAATGGACTGCGTGACGGGCAGTGTACCTGGAAGGGGGGCCGCGTAGGGAAAGGCCGACAGGCAATGCTCCCAAAAGGAGGTCTCCGTTTGTGTCTCCGAATTCCCCTCGTGCTGCGGCGGAGGTGGCGCCGCCGTCTCCTCCAGCGTGTCCCCCGCAATAGTGGCGGCTATCTGGGAACCGAGCAAGTGACGGCCCAGGTCCTCCCGCGTGCCACGGTTCGTTGGGCTCCGCACTTCGCGGTTTGCCTCCATAAAGTCCAGCTCTATTTCGCAGTTCGGGTCGCTGGGAAGAAGGTCGTCTATGTCATCTCTCTTTCGTTTCATCAATGTATGGTTCTATGCATTCGTCGTTTCTAAAGGGGTAGAAAGGGAGGTGTTGTGGGGGTCATGAGAATAGAATCCTACATACTCCAAAAATATTATGTGAGCCATGCACAACACAAATAAGAAGCAAACAAAAAAATTATTCTTTTATTATTGTAGTTCCTTACCATCTCTATGTTCGTGTCTATGGGTAGACTTGCATGCTTCTAATTATCCAGAAACCAATCATCGTCTTTTGTGGTGGGTGTGTCTTTTTGGAGGGAGATACCAGCGAGGCCTCGACCGACGCGCTGTCTTTTATCCAAGTCCATCGGCACCCCGGAGGCTTTCTGTAACTCCTCCAACTCTTTTCGTATTTCATACCGTTTAATATCCGACTTTCCGTACTTTTCAGGATCGAGATTGCGCTTCTTGAACTCCTCGACGAGATAGTCTTTGTACTGCTCCACGGACTCCTCAGCGCCCGGAGCACGGACTGGGTAGCGCAGCTTGTGTAGGCAGTTCACCATTCCCTTGCATCGCGTGGAGATATCGTCTTCGCTGGTTAGTTTGGCCTCCGCCTCCAGCTTGGCCTTCTTGAGTTCTGGCTGGCCGTCCTCTTCGTCCTCCTCGTCGTCGCTCTCGTCCAACTCACTGGTCTCGTCCTCCTCTTCGTCTTCCTCCTCCTCCGCTTCGTCGTCGGCGCTGCTGCCCTCCGAGTCGCTCTCCTCCTCCTCACTTTCCGACTTTTTATTGGCGTTTGCCTTTTCCTCCATCAAACGAGTGATGTGGTTCGCTATAAACGTATCGTGCGAGGCAATAAACGCTTCCCCATAGGTCTCCATGTGCTTTGACCTCAGTAGTTGTTGAACGACAGGGGTGCTCACCGTTTTCCCCTCCGGAAGACGCTGCACAAGGGCCGTCAAGAACTGGGTTAGTTTTGCCTCCAACTCCGTATCCGACATGGATGATTGAATAAATGTTTACTTCTTGACAGCAACTAAAAGAGAGGGAATAATGTGGTGAATAAACAAAAGTGTTCGCATGATAAAACACGGTGGGTGCAAATCAACAGAACGGAAACTTTCAGATTTTTTTTTTATCCGGTAGACGATAATATTAACGAAACAAATCATCAAGCAATTCATCGTTTTGTTGTACGCCGGCAGCGGGCGCTTCAGCAGGGGGAGGCGCCGTTTCTCCTTCCTTGGCAGAGTTTTCGTTCCCCACACCAGAAGGGGCAGCGGTTTCGTTGACTGGTGGGGTCATCCCAACCACCGCACTCTCTCCTCGCCCACTTTCCTCTTCTGCTTCGCTGTTGCGCGCACTGGCGAGCTGCTCTTGGAGCTCCTCCAACCGACAAAGTAAACTAGGTGTCAGTAAGTCTTTCCGCGTGATCATACCCCTCGCCTCCTCTCCGTCCACCACCACCATGTGGCGCAGACCCATTAAGCGAAAGGTGTTGTATGCCATTTGCAAATTAAAGTACGGTGGAACGCACCACGGACTGCGGTTGACGATAATAGACAGATTTACGGAAGGGGGAAGCGCCCCAGCACTGTTGTTGCTATCGGGGAGATTGTTTTGAATCCAACTATACCGATCATCGGCCTTCAGAAAAAGGGAAGACTTGTGGTGGAGCCAGTCTGCCCAGGTCATACGGTCCAGGAAACGATCCAGAGCGCTTGTTTGTGTGCCGTCGTAGAGGTGGTCCTCGCCGGGGCTGGTCCCTGTCGAACACTGTCGTAGCTGTGGGAGTGTCAAGTACACCTGAAGATCCTCTCTCGTCACTAGCCCAATGAACTATTGGTGGACGGAGCCGCCTCTTTTTGTTTTGTTTTCATAAATGGGAAATGCATTGTGTGGGGTGTTTCGAAGTGCGTCGAGAACCACCGAAGTCTTTTCTCGCAAACGGAGCGAAGTGAGCGGCGTCGCCATCACGTCGGCCGCCGTTAGCTGCTCAAACTCGGGATGGGACAGGGCGGGCCCAAGGTAGGGAATGCAATCCATATGCAGCATGTGGTGGTAAAGGGGCTCCGAAAGCCAATCCGCCACCGTCTTGGACATGACGATGGCCACCATCACGGGGAGCAGGTAGTGTAGTTCGGAAGACAACTCCACCATAATAACACAGATCGACATGGTCATGCGCGATGTCCCGGCGAGAAAGGCGCCGGCTCCAATGAGGGCAAACAATCCAGGATCCATCCAGGAGTACTTGGTACTGTAGTAACCTCCTCTGTTAACGTCGGAGCCCACATAAAAAAGAACCAGTCCGAATATCCGCCCAAAGAGGGCCCCGATTACCAAGCTAGGTACCACCAACCCGCCAGAGACCGATGTACCGCAGCACAAACAGGCAAACACAAAGTAGAGTACAAAATACATGACAAGCACATACAGCGGGAACTCCCCAGCTGTCTGCCGGGTGAACAGGTGACGAATGACATTCTTTCCCGAGGCGAGACTGAGAGAGCCGAAGGGTGAATAACGATTCGAATCTTCGCCGCACATGGCACAAAACAGTCGGTCGGCCGACTCGGTACCCCACCTGATACTATTACTGTAACCGGTATAAGGTGAGGAAATATAGCGACAGAATGAAAATGTGGCGAGAAGGTACATGATGCACGTGAAAAGCCCTGTTAGCACGATGGGCTCGAGAAATCGGCGCTTCGGGAAGGGTTTCAAGTTCTCCCGTCTCCATCTGGTCAGTACCAAGTTCGCCTTGGTGAACAGCGCAGCCAGCCCCCCTAGAATGGCGCCCAGTAGCAGGGAAGGCAGGACGGACATGAGATTCAGGGGGATGCCAACGTTCACTTCGAAGAGAACTGAGGCTGAATTGGTGACCCACCCCAGGAGACTTTTACCCTCCACGATGGAGTTGATGATCGTGATAAATGTAAAACACACCATGGTGGCAAGGAATATCTGGCCGCTCGAGACAAGATTCCAGAAACTGCTCACCTCCTCCATCACAAACAGTAACCCACCGATTGGGGCACCGAAGGCCGCACTCACCCCGCACGCCGCCCCCGCCGTGATGAAGTCCCTTCTGTCCTCGTTCGACCTAAACGACTGAAGCCAGGTCGTTTGAAATCCCAGCGTCCGGCTGCGGCCCTGCGTCACACCGGCCCCGGTGATACCGCCAAGATGGATCAGTGGGGCCTCCAGGCCGACGGGCATACCGCTCGCCACCGCACAAATGCAGGACGCCGCCTTCGCCAGAAATGTTTTGAGGTTCATGGCCCGTCGTAGATGAACACCGTTGAGATATGCCATAATGTCGGGGATGCCACCACCGGCGGCGGCGGGCTCGTAAAACACCACCACGGCTGACGCGCAGGCGGTGAGGGCGATGGCGGTGAGGACCATAAACAACCACCCCAGCGTGTACCCTACGACAGAAAGTGGCATTCCCGTTAAAAAAAAATGTAGTATCACTTCCCTCAGGTGCTCCACAATTTCCACACTGTAGGTCACCACGGCCGCCACCACCCCGACGGAGAGGGCGATGAGTACATGCAGGAGCCACCGTATCACCGTATTACGCTCCTCTTCATCGTTGACGACTGTCATTTGATTGATGTGAGTCGATATATCCTCGCCGCTGGGAATACCAAGAAAGGAGCTGTTGTCGCCCTCCACCCTGAACGGCTCCTCATTCGCCGTCCGTGCGTCCAATCGTGTCTGATGGAACTCCCGCCGTCTACGGTGGTGCTGCCGTAAGTGCTTCACATACACAGCGGAGTACGACTTTTGGTAATTTAAACTTTCAAAGGCGGCGAGACGTGCGTCCGTCCCCGCATGACGATCCACCTCGTTGGCAACATTGGGGTTAGCCGTCCGCTTTATCTCCTTCCACAGCCATTTCCACCATTCTCTTGTTAAAAAAATGTCCGAGAAAATTGGCTGGTCGGTCATTTTTACGATAAAAGCAAAAAAAAAGAATAAGCTTCGAGAAAAAAAAAAAAAAAAACGATGGGAAAGAGGATTATGAAGTTTTTTATCATCTACAAAGCGTATAATCTGTAGTACAAAAAAAAAAAAAAAAAGCGTACGAGAAGCACAAGTCAAATTTTATAATGTTATAAAGCCGACAACCACCGCTGCTGTTAAGAATGTTATGGTGGTGGATTAAAGGCGTTGACGCTTCGTCTTCCGTGCCAAGTAACGGTCCACCGCCTGCTTCCCACCCGTCTTGTCCAAGTGCTCGTAGGTGTCTTCTATCAAGGCACGCTTGACGGCGCTGCGTTTAGGGAAGAATGGCTTTTGCTTCGCCCCCTCCTTCACCAGCTTCACTTCCTTCTTTAGCATTTCCTTCCGCACATTATCCTTTCGAGAAAGGACGGCGTTTCCCTTGGACTGCGACAGGTACAGCTGCGAGGCGCGCTGGAGTGTCTCCAGCTCACGGAACACCTCCGCTGGTGGGGTCCGCTTCAGCTGAATGAGCTCATCCCGGTGGCCCTCGAACAATTCCTCCTCCACGTCGGACAGGTCGTACTCCCCAAACTCTTCCTCCCCCAGCTCCCCATCCTTCACCGCCTTCTCCAGCTCTATCCGCCGTATAATGCACTTGAGCCGCCGTATGCGCCACTTCCGCTCCACCTCCTCCTCTTCCTGCATTTCCCGCAGGAATTTGTAGTTGGACTCAAACTGTTTCGGCTCCACGCTGCCGTAGAGCGGATCGAAACGGGGGTCCCGGCGTTTGGGAGCGCTCGGTACTTCTATCAGACTTTTTTTTTTAGGCTTCACCCTGGCACTCCGTGCAGGAGGGGGTCCGTCATCGTCGCTCATACTTTGTATTAATATTAATACTGTCTATCGATGTAATCGGCAAAGGGGAGAAGGAACAGTAGAAAGCACAGCAGCATCAACAACAACAAAAGAGGATACCGGGAAGAAGCAACCGCCAACAAACACTGCCCAATGGAAATCGAATACATCCCGAAAAAAAAATATATATTACTCTAATTCTTTAAATCCGCAGAGGAGTGAGAATCCTGCATGCCTTGATTGAACTGCCTCCTCAAGTGGCTTTCCCCAGCGCCGTCTTCCTCCTCCGCGGAGTCTGCTCGGGTGATGCCCTCCTCCCTCACCGGTGGGGGAGGGGCGCGGGAGGTGGCGGACTGAAACATGGTGGGACCTAGGCCATCCCGTGCTGGGGTGGTCTCCGGGGAACCGAACATGGCAGCCGCCGCTGACGGAATACGAGAGGTCGAGCTGCCCTGGTCAAACCCGCTGTTGCCTTGGGAGGCGGTGGGGGCTGGCTGGGCCGGCGGGGGCACATTTCCGGTCTTTCCCTCGTTGGACTCCTTCTTGTTGCCCTGACCGATAGAGGACGATATTTTGTTTCCAATGCTCTGAAACACACCGCCCACGCCAATCCCGTGCTGGCTCTCCTCCTCTCTCTGCACCTCCTCCTCCCTAAACTGTTCACCTTCCGCATTATTACGCTTGATCTCCTCCGCGTCTTCGTAGGTGGGGAGGGTGGTGAAGAAGGTAAGGACAAAGATGGCCAACCCGAGGGCAATCGCGAGCGCCCCGGCAACATACATGACCGCGTGATACCCTAGTAGTAGAAGCCCAAAGAAGACGTAGAAGAGTCCTCGGAAGCGGTAACAGGTTAACGCGTAGAAGAATCTCAACCACTTGTACACTATCTTACGGCACCAGCCAAACTGTCGCAGCTCAGCGGAAAGACAGAGCAGAGAAAAGATCAAGCAGTACACATCCTGCAGAACAATGTGTGGTTTTACGATAAGCTTGGTCAAACTGACAATAACACCGACAAACGTCAGCACCGCAATGACAAACGAAACGGCAAGAAAAATGCGTGGCGATTGTCTAACAAAAAAGTTGGAAGAAATGTTCGTGTTTCGCTGTTGCGTTTGCTCAAAGTTGCTAGAGTCCATGACTAATATTTCTGAGGGTGGGGGTCTTTTTTTTTTTTCTTACTAGTTTTTTTTTTTTTTTCCTTTTTGACAAAAGATAGTATGAGAATGTAAAGGTGTGCACAGGAGTGGCTCACAACGGTAGTGAAGGAGGGGGAAACGGTTGAAGAATCATTCGTGCTAAGACAATCAATCACTTATTGATGAATAAAAGGGAAAAAGTAAGTTTGCTTCGATATTAAGTAATATGAGGTAAGGAATAATAATAGAAAAAAAATCGTTTTTTTCCCCTCATTATTTTAATTGGTTATGTGCGTGCATGCTTGCGACACTGTCCGCCCTCCCTTATGCAGTTGCCAGCTGGGGGACGGGTTGCGGAGCGGCAGGCGACCCCTTCGGTGCCTTTTCATTCTCCAGCTCCTCCACCATCTCGGCGTGCACCTTTTGCATGAACGCCTGCATTTCGCTCGCCACTTGTTTACTGTCTTGAGTGGCAAAGTCAATAGGGTACACCCCACACCGCACGCGTATATCGGCCGGGAAGCCACCACTAACGCACTGCGGCGGCCACGTCTTCTCGTTCCCAACGGACACCACGTAGTAAAGAGGCATCTTGTGTTCGAAAATGGTGGCAAATGTGCCGAAGCGGAACGGTTTGAGCACGGCTGTGTTTTTATTCACCGCCCCCTCCGGGAAGATGGCGAGGTTACCGCCGTTTTCAATGTGCTGGTTCACGTGCACCTGCACCGCCGCCTGCCTCTCCTTGTCCACCTGAAAGTTACCGTCCTCGTCGGACTTGAAAAAGACAGGGAAGTGGCCTACACGATCGAAGCAGCCTCCGAATATGGGAATATCGCGGAGGGACGCCTTCATCAGCGTTCGTGTTTCTAGCAAGTACGACAGCGGCATTATTTGAATCAGCATAAACACATCCCAGAAGGAGGTGTGATTAAGGGCATAAGCGTTCCCCTTGCGAGAAATATCCTTCCAGCTCTTCATTGGCTCCCCCTTCTCATTCTTGTCGAACTTCACAACGGTCTTGATCTGAGGGTTAAGGAAACTGACCAGTTTAAAGGCGCTCGCCATGAACGTAATGCATATACGCTGCACAATACGGCGGGGGACCCCAATGTACCGCAGGGGGTCAATAATATAGAGCAAGGCACTGGCCGGGAAGACGGTCGACAGAACTGTGAGAAAAAACCAACCACGCATGACACACTTGGGCAGCGCGCGGAGAGCGAGCAACGTGTAGCCGGAGCCTAGCGCCAGTGCGATCATGGCACCACGTTGAGCGGGGGCGCTGCTGGCAATAGGAGCGAGGTTCACTGCGACCATGTGGTAAAATATACAATTTTTAAACCTGTAAAAAAGGGTGCAAAGGGAAAAAGAAGGGTAATGATGAACACCAACAATAATAATAAAAAATAATAATAATAAAGGGGACATCCTATTATTTAAATTAGTGTTACAAACGCGGTGTCGAAGCATGTTTACGGTGGCGAGTCTCTTTCCGCCGCCTCACAGAACTCGTGTAATTGTCTCGTGGATGTGTCGCTCTGCAGGAGCCACTCTTTCAACCCTTTTAGGTGCTCTAGGCGCTTCTCCAAGTTCTCGTAAATGGTAGCCAGCTGGTCCTCCTGGTACGAAGGGGGGTGAGGCACCTCCTCCGCGTCACGACGGCTTACCACGGGCGTTTTGGACAGAAGCTCGGTTGGTTTCTCGAATGGAGCTCGGACCGTTCGGGGTGTGATGGGCATCTGTTTGTGCGTCACAGGCGTAATTGTGGTGAAGTCATTGTTACGGCGCCTCTCCCTCGTCCCCACGTTCAACACTGTCCTCAATACTTCATCCCACTGCTCCCTTGTCGCCATCTGTGTGTTCGGAGAGAACAGCAGCCGGACGGGTGCCTCGTCCCCATCGACGGTGACCACCATCACCATCGTACTACCGCTCCACCCCAACTCAACGACGCGCTCCACGGTGAGGAACTCTCGCTCATCGCGTTCATCGCAGAGCATCATCTGCCACTGACCGTCTGACGGTGTCGCTTTGCAGATAAACTGATACTCCAGGCCAATCTCGTTCACCACCGTCGCCACCTCCCCTGTCTTCAAGCGGTCCAACACTCTCTTATGCGCCAGAAAATCTGAGACGGATCGTGAAATCATTGCAACTGTTCGGCAGAAGAAGAAAAAAAAAAAGAAGGTGGAAAGGAAAGACGTGTACAATCCGGGAAGGACCATTCAGATACATGATCCCCGTCCAAACAAACAACAGAGAAGAAAAACTGAATATCACGCATCAAAAAAAAAAAAAAAAAACATTTCATTAATTGTGTGAAGAAGTCGAACCCATTGTAGACAGAAATTCTTCGTTTACGTAGGGCAGTATATTATACAGCAGCACCAACTTTTCTTTCATTAGAACGTAGAAGCGATTTGGGTAGTTGCTACTCACGCTAGCCGCGGTTTTCCACGCATCCACACGGCAAAACGTAACGACATCGCAAAACCGATTCTCATCCAGCATCACACGGGCGGCGGCGTCCACCTCCTCCGGCTTGACCGTTTTCCTCAGTTTTTCAATTTCTGCCGGCGTCACATTTTTGAGATCCTCCGGCGTGACACGGCGCAAGAGCGGTTCTAAATTATTCTGCTGACTGGTGCGCATCCCTAAAAAAAGAAAACTCTGGACAAAACACAATACAAAAAAAAAAAAAAAAAAGGAGGAGAGAAGAGTGGCTCTAGAGGAATGCAAAACAGTGGCAGAGGCTAGCGCCAGGCTGGGATAAACATTGAGAGAAGCATAGAATAAATAGAAGTTTTTCCAAATTCATACCTGAAGGGCACGTGTACCGTTTCATAGTTCGTCCTCGCCAGAATTGTCAGAATTGTCGGAGTTCACGCTGTACCACTCCTCGTCCTCCCCGTCGCTAGCGTCCTCCCAGCTGCTGCCGTCCCCACTACTCACCTCTCTGTCAAACATCCAATCTAACTCGTTGGCGTCCTCTCTTTGCATTTCCTGCAGCAATTCCTGTGGCACAGCGACCGCCTCACTCTTTCCAAAGTTGAGCGGGTTGAGGGGAAGGCGCACCCGAGTGGCATCGGTGGCGTTCACCTCGAAGGAAACTTCCTTCCCACTACGTTTGGCATAGTCACTAAGGCCGCCGTCAATGACGGATCGCAGCAAATTTTGAATCTCAGTGGGTTTCCAAATGTTGGCTTGCAGCTTCACGAACACAGAAGCCGCCGTCACGGCGTACGAGTTTCCATTGAAGGAACCACTTTCGAACGGCACGTTGTCCCTGATATAATCTTCCGCCTCCAGTATCGTTTTCCAATACGGGTCCCTCGGCTCACCGTCGGAGCACACCTCCTTCACCAGGAGGGAGGCCGCCACGGGGAACGCCAAAATGGATCTGGCCAATAAGTCGGTGGAGGAGTCCAGCGCCTCGTACGCTCTCTTTTGATTCTCCGTCATGGACTTTACCACTTTAGATGGCTTTTGCTCTGCGTATTCACTTTCCAGGAAAAACTTGGCGAGGGCTGCTCCGAAAAAGAAGCTGGGTACATCCCGGAGGTATTCGCCGACTTGCTGGTTGTTCCACGGTATCCCCGCCTGACTGTCGCTGGTGTATGACTTTAGGCTCCCTTCCACCACTTCCAGCAGCCACGCCCAGTGTTTAGATCGCAGCGCCGAATAGGCTAAGTACTCCAGAGCGCCGAAGGGGTCGGTGGGGTCGAAGGAAAGGAGGAGGCGACTCATCTCAAAGGCAGTGTTCATGCAGCCCCGCTGAAGTGCCACCTCAATTCCCGTTTTTAGTGTCATCATGACTGGTTCCGCCCCGAGGACCACTCTCTGCCGCCACGTTGCCGGTAAGACGACTCCCGCCAGTAGACAGCCAACATGATAGAGGGCAACGTCCGTTAACTCCTGTCCGTACTGTCGGTGCCCAGTGGTAAAAAAAGAATCAATTAATGTTAGCAGCGGCGGCACCGAGTAGACACCATACACAGAAAGAACGCTCACTAGCTCGTTTATTCCTCGGTGACTCTCCACCGCCTCCGTGAACGCGCTCAAATTCTTAAGAAAGGCATTGCTAGAGGTGTCTAGAATGAAGAACGTGGGGCCATCTTTGGTGAAGAAGTGGGAGGCCAGAGAGTCATCAAGAGAGCCAGGACGAGGGTGGGCACGGAAATGGACTCCCAGCGAGTTGTACGGCGGCCAACGATATCGGTTCGGGGTGGACAGAACATTGGTCCTAAAGCGGATCGTGCGGGGGTGCTCTGGAAATATGGAGTTACTCCCATTGTCTACTGGTAGTCCATCAGGCCTCCTCTGGGGGGTCTTGCCGTCCCCGCAGTCCTCCACCGCGGCCGCCCCAAACAGCTTTATCCTCTCCTCTCTCATGTTGAGATGAGCGGGATTGCAAACCGTGAGCGCCGTCAAAAGATCGAATACCGTGTTGCCCGCCTCCACCGCAAAACCGTTCGCCCGCATCGCCTCCTCGAGAAGTGCCTCCTCTTCTTTCTCCAGCTCGCGCCTTTTCTCTGTGTTTTTTACCCTTCTTCTTTGGCTTAGTGGGCTCCTTCTTGGTAGGGGCCCCTGTGTTCGCATTCCCAGAGTCCACGACGTTCGCCCGTTTACGTTCGCTCTTTTTAGTTTCCTTGGCCGTGTCGCTTTTCCGCTCGTCGACGGTCGCAGTCGTAGCCGTGTTGCTTTCTGGGGCGTCTCTTTCCACAGAGTCCTTGTCTTCCTGCAAGCGCTTCGACTTTTTCTTTCCCTTCGCGTTGGGCTTCATGGTGCTGGGGAATTCTTCCCTCACACACTCCTCTTCGGCCAGAGAGGAAGCGTCCACCAACCGCTGAAGTCTCTTTATTTGTCGGCTGGACATGAAAATACTGAATTCACTAACGGCAGAGGTAGGAGTTGGTGGGAAAAAAAAATGGAATGAATGTGGATGGCCTCCACACGAGTGAGTCTGCCTGGTACTTCAGGAAGCTCAGCAAGATCAAAATGAAATAGTGTCTATCCAAATGTAAAGTAAAAAATCTAACAGAAATAAATAGAATCTTAAATCTAATTTTCTTTTTCTTTTTGAATGTAATTTCTAGTATTACAATCTAAATGCCTCGCTTAGTACAGGTGGTCGAGCGGGTGATACGCTCCCGTCCACCGCACCCTCCTGCCTCGACTTGGATTGCGACAGTCCATAGGCTGAGGTTGGAGAAGCATTGGTCAGGGAGAGCCGCTTCCGATTCGCCTTCGAAGACGAGTAGGGGAGCAAACGAGGGCTAGGAGAAGGTTCCCTCTCCGCTAGAAATAGAGACTTGACCGTCGGGGTACGTCCACCAAAGTAATCGTCGAAGTATTCTTCTCTCGTATTGCTCATTGAAGTAGGCGGCGCTCCTTGCAGAGGGGACTCACGCACGGGGGTGCGAGAGGGGGAAGAGGCAGCAGCGCCACCGTTGTGTACGATTTGTCGCGCTCTACTAATAACACTCCGGCGCAGCTCCGCGATAAACTGGGTATCTCTTCGACAGCTATTCATGAATTTCTCGGGTGAATCCGACGGGGAGACGGCAGCTCCCGCCCTGTAGCTTGGTG
This sequence comes from Angomonas deanei, assembly GCA_903995115.1. Classification (NCBI taxonomy): domain Eukaryota; phylum Euglenozoa; class Kinetoplastea; order Trypanosomatida; family Trypanosomatidae; genus Angomonas; species Angomonas deanei. The sequence goes on from LR877160.1 coordinate 552,404, forward strand.
CGTTCTGCACGATTGCGGAGTGAGGGGTCCCTAGAATGTCGAGTAGACTATTGAGCGTCTCCACCTCACCAGATTGGGCAAGGGACAGCTCAAACATGGAGTCCTTCATGCACTTGGAGCAACTCTGCAGCTTGCGTTGCAGAAGATCGCAGGAGTCGCGCAAAGAGTGCAGGTGCGAGGTCAGCTCCTTTCTCTCCAGATCAAATCGATTGTCTAATGTGTTTTGCTGTTCAGTGAAACTGTCTACAAGTTTCTGCAGACGACCGCACTCTTCTTCTAAAGTTTTCTTCTCTTCCTGTAATCTCAAGTTGTCCTTTTCCTTTGCTGCAAGAAGTTCCTCACCTTTTTTCGTCTCGTTGTCAAGCTGCTTCCGTAAGGCATCCACGCGTCCCTCTGCCTCTAAAACTGCGGCGCACTTCGTCTCCAGATCTTTGTTCATATCGGCATGCTTCTTCTGTGCTTCCTCCAAGTCCGCCTTCAACTTGTCGACGTACGATTCATGTTCTATCACGGTACTCTTCACCGCCGCTAACTCATCGCCTAGTGAGGTGGCTTTTTCCTTCCATTCTTCTACCAGTTTTAAGCTGGCACTCATTTTATGGTTCTGTGCGCTAACGTACTTCTCTAGTGCGTCGAGATCTTGCCCTCGCAAGTTGCACTCCGTTTGTAGGTCACTCAACTCTTTTTCGCGTTCACTCAAGGTTTCCGCGAGGGTTTTATACTTCTCCACCAATTCACCAATCTGCTGCTGTTCTCGCAAGTGTATCGCGTGGGTTTCACTCTTTGTGGAAATAGTGCGCTTCGTCGCTTCCAATGCAGATTCAATTTCTTTAATAATGGCAACCATGGAAGAATTCAAGTGTGAGACGGAAAGAAGACTGTCATCCTGTTCTTGATTGCGAGTGCGCCTCGATGATGACCGACGGGCGGTACCGGCACTCTTGACGGTTGCCCCAACAGACTTGGACAGCCTCGAAAGGGATCGGGGCCGCACTGTTCGCCGGGGGGCAGGACTGACGCGCTCTCCCTCACCGTCGTCATCTTTGTGTGCCTTTGACGGGCATGACGTCTGCTTCAAATCCATTGCTGTTCGCTTGAGGGACTCCAACAGGTTTACGATAAACTGTTGATTGGAAGTGGTGCTCGCCACGAACCCATCCCGACGACTCAACTCCTCCTTTAGTACATCATTCTCCTGCTCCAAGAGGAGAATTCGATGCATTTTGCGGCGCACCTCGTCGGTCTGCTGCTGTACTTGTTCCTGTAAGTGGGCAACTTGCTCGCTCGCCTGACTTTCCCTGGCTGTCTTCTTTTCAGACAAGGAGAGCTTCTTTTTCAGTTTCTCAATCTCCTCGTCCTTTTGAAGGAGAGTGTTCTCCATGTTCGTCATACAGGTCCCAAGCGCCGCCATCCGTCGACTAATCTCTTCCTCGTCTAGTTCATACTGCTTCAGGGCATCTCGCAGTTGCGTCAGCTGGCGTTCCGATGTGGTATACTTTTCCTGTAGGGCCGCTTTGTCGTCCTCTTTCATTCGGAGTTGGCTCGCTAGTTCTTCCACCTTCCTTTTCATTTCCCCAACTTCGTCGCGGTTGACTCTCTCTCCCTCCGTCGTTTCTCGATACACATCTCTTGTGTGAACCAGTTCCACATTCAGTTGGTCGTTCTTTATTTTTTGGTCGTGCAATTCCACTCGGAGCTTGCTCAAAGTCTCCTTCATCGCTTGGCCGTCCGCCTGTGCCGACTGAAGAGCGTTCTGCAGCTCCTGCTTCTCCAACCCCAACTTTTGATTCACTTCAATCAGCGCGTCGTACCGTCTATTTTGCTCATCCACCTCTTTCCCAACCTCTTCCAGAAGAGCCGTTTCCTCGTCGTCTCTTTCCCTTTCGTACGCATCCAACGCCTCCCGAACCTTTTCCTCCACCTCTTCGAGGGTGAAAAGTAGTCCGTCGGGGGTTCGTCTTTGCTCGTGTTCCGCCAGCTCTACATCTTCGAGTAGACTCCTACTAATTTCAGGGGACTCACCACCGACCCTCCCGCGTGAATCGAGTAACGGTGCTCTCTTTTCCTGTGCATTTACCCCTTTCGCGGGAGAGAGAAAGAGGAGTGCGCTTGGCTCCTCTAGAACTGGCAACGGCTTCCTTCCGTCAGAGTTGGATTTCCCTGGCGCCCCGTTCGCAAACGAAACGCTAAAGCCACTTTTACGGCCAGAAACGGCAGTGTTCAGCTCGGGTGACGGGGCATCGATTAAGGTCTCCAAAGCGGACCGGACAATCCGCCTGCCCGAGTCCGACACACCCCGGCTGTGTGATGATGTCTTACCAGGAGTTTTGTAAGTCGTGGATGACATTGGTGTTCTACTGTATTTTCAGAGAGCTGAATCTATTTTTATTTTTTTATATATATTTTTCTAGGTCTGTGGCTCTTCGATTATCAAACAGGAGAGAACGGGGAAAGCAGTCAATTCTAGGAAGTGGAACATATATACAAATGTACAATTTTCTTAACCGGGAATTCCTTGTCTACATCATGCATGCAGAAAAGTTACAACGCAAAATAGATACATACTGTACAGAGAAAACACTTCACAATGTGGCACATATGTTCAAGAGGGATAATACTTGCGTATGATTTCATTTGCTTCGCTACTGTACAGTTTTTCTATTTTTACTCTTTCCTCGTTTTCTAGTGACAGGACATCTTGTCTCTCCTCCTCCAGCTGGGCACGCTGCAGGAGCCATATTTTCTTGAACTGTGCCACATACACTAGTTGATCATCTAGCACCTCCGTCATCAGGTCTAGCAGTCTCAAACGCGCCTTTGCCTCCCGCCTCTCCGCCTCCAGTCGCACCACCTTCTCGGTCCGGATGAGATGCTGAAACGATATTTCGGCCGCCTGTTGTTTCGCCCTGGACCCCGGTAGCATGTTGTACGAAATCTAATATGAGCAAAACAAAAAAGGGGGGAATTGGTACTGTTTGAGCAGACGGGAATGCCACACACAATGAACAATAGACGAAGAAAATAAACACGCAAACAGAAAACCTTTGTATCAATAAAAACAGTGGGGGTTCTATATACAGCAGCAACATTAAAAAGCAAATTCGTCGTTCACATTCTCGTCCAGCGTGTTGGCAATTCCACTTAGCCATCGAATACTTCTTCGCTTCCGGCGGTTTAGTCCGTCGGGTCGATGAAGACACCTCAGCAGTCGGACCAGCAGCGGTGAAAGCACCGTTTTCACCAGTTCACCAAGGAAGAAGGTTACGATGCACCACACCACCACTGTCATGTAGAGTACTATCACCCTTATCGGATCGTAGTCCATGGTGAAGAATCGGTATCCCGAAAAAAGTAGTGAAACGGCTTGAGAAATGTATAGCACCAATAAATAAGCCGCGCTACCCCTTTGAACCTTATAAAACACCTTTTCACTTCGGCAGTTCACCGACAAAACGGTCATACTAGTGGTCAAATGAACAAAAATGACTTGTGAGGCGACGAGTGAAAAGTCCGCAGACTTATCCACCAGCACAGTGTTGCGAAAATAGAACACACACAGTAGACAGCTCAGGGTACTCATCACGTACAGAATCGCCAACCCAGCACAGGTTACAATCACTTTCACTCCATTTACACCGAAAAAAGCAGAGTCCTTCGGAACTTCTGTCTCCTCGTCAAAGTCAAACATGAGACCAATAGAGTGAAAAGAGCTCACCACTGCTAGGAAAACGAACTCCGCGGCAACGTGCTCAAGGCCGGCAAACGCTACGGTGGGGACGACACCAGACAGGAATAACGCCAGTACCAGCACGGCAGTGCTGTGCAACAGACAGATGGTCCTAAAAGAAATGTTGAGATTTAGAAAGGAGATGCAGCCCTTTGTTTTCTGAAACAGTTCATCTAGTGTGGGTTTCAGCGCCCCATCCAGGAGTACAATATCGGCCGCCGTCTTTGCAGTCTCCACGGCAGACACCACGGCTATACTGGCATTGGAGGTCAGGAAAGCTTCCCGGTCGTTCAATCCGTTTCCCAGGAAGGCGACGGTCTGGTCGCACTGCTTCAGCACCTCCACCACGATCGACTTCTGCGCCGCCTCCAAGTCGGAAAATGTATTGCAGGGAAGCACAACGTCTGCGTACAGGGAGCCCAACGCCTGCACTGCGTCGTCCTCCACACGGGATGGCAGTTCACTTCCCCGGAGTACCATACTTCCGGGAATTCCAATGTCGCCGGCCACGGAGGAGGATCTGTCGGGGCAGTCCCCGCTGAGCAGTTTCGTTTGAATACCAAAGTGTTCCCACAAACTGCTCGCCAGTTCGTCCGCCCCTTCCAGGAGCGCATCCTCAAATACAATGACGCCCACAGGCTGCCAACCGACCGCGTCACTCACCTGATTGGCCACCAGTATAAACAGTTTCCGCTGCTGTTCCAACTTTTCAACGACACCACTCACGTTTTGTTTCACTTTTTCGCTGCAGTGTAGGATGGCCATCAACTCCCTGGGGTTCCCTTTCGCCACCTTGAACGATGTGGAGTCCGGTAGCTCTAACGTGGAGGTACTATACGGCACGGAGCTGGTCTCCGGATGAAACTCCAGCTGTTTGTATTTATCACACGAGTGCAGATTCACCGATCGAAGTATCGCCAGGTCTTTGCTACCCGTCGCTGGCTCCCGCCACCGCGTCGCCAGTGTGGCCAGCTCCAGGAGACTGTGCAAATTGAAATGACGATGGAAGAGGAAGTGCTCCGGCGACACTTTAATCCCGCCTGTGAGGGTGTCGGTCTTATCCACGCAGAGTGTGTCGACGTAGGCGATGGTATACAGTGCGGAGAGACGGTTGACGCGCACCTTCCCCTCCCGCAGCTGGAAGAGGTATATTTTTGAGAGTAAAATGGCAAACATGGATTCTAATCCCAAAGGAGTACCGACCAACACAAGCAGCGCTCCAAACGTGAGAATGCTGCCTAACGGAGTCTGATAGTATCCAGACAAAAACCCGGAAGCAGAAAACGCCAACGCCAACGTGATGCCAACCAGCAGAACAATCAGAGAGCTGAGCAGTCGATATGCGTCGGAAGTCTCTTTCCGCGCGGCTGTCTCTTGCGATTTTGGAGTTTCCGTTACTCTGACAATCGCAGCGCCCTCGGTGACAAACGTGCCCCCCTTCACGAGGTCTCCAACACCGCAGACGCTCGTCGTGGTGACTCCATCCGCGATAGAGCAGCTCACCTCCACCAACCCCGACACGACGACCGCATCCACCAGGTTCACCTTGCCGTAGTCAATCTTGAGCGCGTCACCAGGTACCCACGCCGCGGGCGGAAGTGACTCCCACCTGCCATCCCGGCAAGTGAAGGGGAACTTTCCCTGATCCTGTACAGTGCTGTGCCGCGCGGCGTCCCACGCCCTCCACACGTAGAACGTGGAGAGAACACTATTGAGAACGAGAGGCAGCAGTATAGCGAGGGATGTGAAGACACGACGTTGGAGCAAGAACAGTACTAACACGACTGCCACAATACTCGTTGGATTGTTCTGCGAGCGGTATACTATTTTGAGAAACGTCCAAGCGGGATGATTATTCTTTCGACGCTCCAAGATGATTCTTTCAACTTCCTCGGTAGTTAAACCTAAAGTATTTTCCTCCATTTTTTGGCTTCTTGTACAAAACACTGTATGTAAAATTAATTGAGAAAAAAGGGGGGAGGACAAAATGCTATTCTTTTAGGGCATGGCAATGTGAATGTGCGAATTTTTACAAAAACAAAAGGAGGGATGCGATACCAAAAATGATTTCGACTGAAACAATATAAAAAGAGGACAATGTCATTTAGGGAAGAGGGGAGAATGTAATTGATCTAAGATATCTAGTAAAAGTAAAAGAATAATAATATTGCAAAACGGGGAACGAACACACTCTAAAAAAAAAAAAAAATCTCTTTGTAGCAAATAATATAGAAGGGAATCTAAAAATTCATTATTTTAATATCATTGGTTTGTTATTTTTTTTTTTTTAAGAGGCAGTACAATTTAATAACAATAATACACAATACAGTACACTTTTTATTATTATTCTTTTCGAGTTTAAACATTTTTTTTTTTTTCTGAATTACTATTAATGCCTTTAAGCATTTTCCTTGTTGGCGTCACTCTGGTGGACGTGCATCAGCCGGGGGTGATCATCGTTTTCGTCATCTTCCATTTCGGTCTTGATGTACTTCTGCTTGCTCTTTTCAAACACTTTAGAGGTCTTGGGGTGCGCCGTCACCTGCCGCTTCGACTCCGACAGACCGGCGGCCGCCTTTTCGCCCTCTTTGGGTTTGTTCAGGAGAGATTCCTTTTCGCGGAGGGGAAGTTCTTTTCTTGGAAGCTTTGGTGGGACCGATCGTATCTCTGTGCTGCTTTCTGCACTCGGGGACTTTTTCACCTCCACCAAGGCCCGACGGTTCGTTTCCCCAGAGCTGGGCCGCTGAATCAGATAAGGCTCCCCCGGGCGGCGCGTCGACTCCGCCGCCTCAGAAGTACCTTTGGACCGAATCAGCGACGCGAGTAGCGGACGACTTTTCTCCTTGGCGGGAATTTTGGGGGTGTTCTCCTTGGTGGCAGAGGATGGCTCGCCAATGGTGGTGGGAACGACATCTTTGGCCGATTTGACCATAATCTGAGGGGACGTCTCGTCGTGGTTGACTTCGTTAAAGAAACTGTCCGAATTATCACTGGCGCACTCGTCCTCGCTTGAATCACAGTAGCTGTGGTCCATGGCACGTATCAGCATTTGCCTCAGGTTAATAATAGACTGCTGTTGTTCCTCCACCTGCTCCACGTATCGGTCCGTCTCCTTCATCATTTGCCGTCTTTCCTCGAAGAGCGCATTCTCCAACTCCTTCTTGTCCCTCCGGCATAGCTCCAGTTCCTTCTCCACCGCAGACTTTCCGCTGTACACAATGTCCATCTGCTTGCTCTGACGCAACAAGTCGTTGAAGAGGGCGGAATTCTTTGCGTAGGATGCCTTCAGAAGGGAATCGAGTTGTGAAATATGAATCTTGTCGTCGTTCCCCCGGATGGTGGTGACATCCTTCAGCAGTGTATCGTAGCCAGCTATCTTGCACTCGTACCGTTCGATCGCCTCCTCGTACTTTAGGGCTTGCTCGTCTAAGATTTGTTCATACCGCTCCTTCGTGAACCGTTCCTGTCTCGTGTCTTCTAATGCCCGGTTCTGAATGTCCATCACCCTGGTGCGGTTTTCAGACATCTCCTTCTTTAGTTGGCGAATGAACCGTTTGCTTTCTTCGTTCCTCGTGGAGAGCGCGACGACCTCGACTATTTTATCTTGATAGTTATTGTACGTTTCCGTGTACTTTTCTGACATGTCCTCGTACAAGACTTTTTGGTGCTCGTACATTTTTTGAAACCGGTTCCGCTCGCGCTCCACGTACTCTAAATCACTTAACGGCACCATGGGGACCGGGTTCGGAGAGTCTGACTCCTTCTTTGTACTTCCTCTCGTACAAGAAGTGCTATGGGAGTTGGATGGCGCACGGAGCGAGGTGCTGGTCCGACTTGCCTTGGGAGTAGGGGACTTACCGAAGCTAAGCCGGCAGCTGGTACTGCTGTTATCGTGTGACATACTGCCTGACAGTCTCCCCTTCACCCCACTAGACACTGTCCCAATGTTCTCCGAGTCATACTCGGTGACGTCAACGTGGGTGCTGTTCACTGGCAGCCGCTGGGGCGTCAGGATGGCGCCGGCGGAGGTGGAATTAGAAATACACTGGGCGGTGGACTTGTCGATCGTGTCCTCGATAAACACGGCCGAGTCATCGACAGAGACTCCCAAAGGGCGGAGCTCCGAGTGAGGGGAGGTGGAGTTACGGTGGGCCGACATTTCCTTCTTTGTTTTTCCTAACATAAAAAAATAAATAAAAAGAGGGGGAGGCAAAATAGTAGGAATAGTAAGGTCACGAAAAAAAAAAGCCCGATAATGGTAGCAGATCACTATTTGTTTGCTTTTTGCTGATTATGATCGTCATCCTGCTTTTGAAAACTTTCGTGAAAAAAGCAAGTAAATTCTGTAAAAATTAATTAATTTTTTTTTTTTTTTTTTGCTAAAAGTAACTATTTATTTTGTGCTTCCCGCTAGGTATTGCTTACCAATTGGTCCAGGTAGGGTCTTCCTGATACTTCTGCATATAATACTCTACCTTTTGGGCAATCTCCTGTTCATCGTAACGGTTGCCGAAGAAATCGACAAATCTTCCTTGGGGGTCAAACAGGAAAATAGCAATACTGTGATCAATCAGATAATCATTGGTGTCCACCACGTCGTCGCTGGGGATGGAATAATAAATACGGTACGACTTGCATGCATCTTCGACTTGTTTAGGCGTGCCGACCAACCCTACAAAGTCGGGGTGGAACACGGAGAGATACTCCTCAATTGCCTCCAAGGAATCTCTCCTCGGATCACACGACACAAACAAGGGGGATATTTTTTCGTGCGGCCGCTTTTTTTGAATGGCATTCACGACGTGTGTCATACGGTTCAGCTCTACCGGGCAAATCTCAGGGCAGTGAACAAACCCAAAGTAGAAGAAGGCCCAAGATCCGAGAAACTCGGCCTGCGAGACGGGCTCACCATCGGTATTCACTAGCACAAAGGGTCCCCCCAGAGCTGGTTTGCCCCTGCTCTCGACACTCACGCGGGCACTTCCCTCGTCACCAAAATAGCGCTTCTTCGCACTCTTGGAGCCGTACCACAAGGTCACACCGCACATGATGGCAAACACACCAATCGCACCGTATTTCTTTAAAGCTGCCTTGTCCTTCTCGAGCTCTAAACGTTCAGCAGAGTCGTCGTTGGGGTTCGCCTGTCCTTGCTGTCGGAACGATTGAGTTTGCGCGAAGAGGGAAGAATGGCAGAGCGCTGTACCTCTGGTTAGCCTAGTTCCAGTATACGGAAGACAGCCTGTGAATGCACGTAGGGCGGTCCTCATTTGTGTCTTTCCTTACTGTAACAAAATGGACTACACTCATTTTTTATTATTGGTGAAAAGGGAACGAAAGGGATGTTTAATCTTCGGGTAGAATGGGAAGCACCAACGCCACCAAACAGTATCGGAAGAGGGAAAAAAAAAAATCACTTTGACAAGTATACAAATGTATTAAAACATTGTGATGACAAGCAATCAATCGTCCTCCAAGTCAATTTCCAGTTTTTCTTGCTCTGGTATTTGACGGACCTGCGTAGGTGTGTGATGTTGACGGTCAGGAGACATTGCTTTTGGTTTTCCAATGGCGTGTGCGGGCTCCGTGTCGCTGAGTTTCTCTTCAATAGGTTCGAGAAGCTCCTTGGGCCGCTCGGGGCTACGGTTCTCGCTAGCTGAGCACACAGCCTTGTGAGATCCATACTTTGTCCGCACCAGTGCTGATGGTCGCCTTGCCATACCAGGTTGATGTGCCGTTCCGTAGCACTGTTCTAGCCGCTGTTTGTTTCGCTCATTAAGGCGCCTCACCCGTTCCTCCACGGAGAGGGTTTCCTTTTTGGAAATATGGTAATAGTTATCCTCGTCGTCGTTATCTAGATCACCCTTGCTTTCATTAGCCGTATCCGTATTGTCACGGTTGTCCCTGGAACGTTCGGGCACACTACTCGCTACTTTGACAGATGCAATTCTTGTCCGCGGTTTTACGCTTTCCTCCATTTCCTCCGCTCCCTCGCTTTCACGATTTAGCTGAGCATTCATCTATCACACAAATAATAATAATAATAGTAATATCAGCTAGGCGAATGAGACGACAAACCATAAATAAAAGAACAGATGGAAAAGGATATTCTCAGGCTCACGGCATGACGCCCGTTTTCATTGCAGCGCTTTAAGGCTCACACAAAGGAGTCTGTGATTACAAATAATATGCAAAAAAAAAAAAATGTTGTGTTATGTGTTATAATCATCGATTGTATCGTCGGCTGCTCAGCACGCGCTCGGCAGCCTCGACCATACTATCCGTTACCTCAGCAGAGTCCACACGACGGAACAGCTCTTCTCGTGTTTCGCTAGTACTAAACTTATTGTCCGCGTTGATCATCAAACCGGTCTCAGGGTCCTTGGTGGAGTATCCTCTCGCACCATCGTACACAGCGGAGGGTGCACCCTCCACGTACTCTGGGACAAAATCTTTCCTGTAGTACTTCTGTCGGTTTAACTCAATGTTGTCTAAAAAATAGTTCGCCCTGTTCGACTGTAGCCGGCCCACCACAAAGGTAAATACACAGCCTAAAACAATGAGTGTCCCTTTCCAGTCCCGCCACATGCTCGCCAGCATTCCCTGTTCCCCGTACCTCGCCAGCGCCTCGGCATTATCCACTCCGTTCCACCACGCTTTTAGGCGGGTGAGCGCGCTGACATGCACTTGGTGTCTCGGGACAAATTTTGGCGGCATTCCCTCTTCACGTTAGTTCCTTTTGACTACACTGCCCACACAGAAAAAAAATATATAAATATATATTCAAAGTGGACGAGACGGAGAGAGGGAGAAAGAAAAAGACGTATCTGAGCACAATATAGATACAACAAAATGATCGCAATCTTTACAAAATAAAAGTAACATAGATAATGGTCGTTCGATTTTTGGCGTTTTGCTATCATTGAAAAAAAAAAAAAAAAAGGAAGAATTGTTTAAAATTATTCTTTTTGTTATATGTATATATTCTCTTTAGAACTTGATTTGTTAGATCATTTTTTCACTAAAGATACCTTTTCGTTTTTTAAGTTTTTTTTTTTTTTAGCTTGATGGTTTACTTCGTTTTGAGAATAACAGAAATGAGTATATTTTGTGTCGGTTTATCTTTCCGTTTTGAAGTGAAAGATTGCGATAAAGTCTTTTTCCGGTCCGCTCTTTTTTTTTTTTTTAATTTTTTATCTGAACGCGAAGGGGAACGAGAATTTAAGTAGTAGAGTGTTTTCATAGTTTACTTTTAGCGGCGGACTTTTCCTTGAAAGATAAGCAACGATCCACCTCCTGACGGCTACCCAGATACACTGGTGTCCGCTGATGCAGGCGAGTGATGCCCTGGTCAAGGATGCGTCCGGTCTCGCCCCACGCCTTGCCGCCAGCCTGCTCCACGATCATCGCCATTGGGGCGGCTTCATAGAGAAAACGAAGCTTTCCCTCTATTTTACCGGCATCCTTGGGATAGCAAAAAATTCCACCGTAGAGAAGGGTGCGGTGAACATCTGCCACCATGGACCCAATATATCTGGCGGTGTACTTGTTGTCCTTGACGTACTCAATATACTCCTTGAACCACGCCTCCCACTTGACGTAATTTCCTTCGTTCACACTGTAAATACGCCTCTTTCTGGGGATGGAAATGTGGGGGTGGGTGAGGATGAACTCTCCAATGGTGGTGTCCAGCGTGAACCCGTCCACCCCGTGACCGCTCGTCAAGACGAGATTGGTCGCACTCCCGTACATGGCGTACCCCGCCGACACAATACCCACGCCCTTCATGGTCTTGAGAAAATCGTTGGCCTGCTCGATGGAGGTGATCTTGGTGCCAGGGGGGACGCGCCAAATGCCCCAAATAGAGCCAACCGAAACATTTGCGTCAATATTGCTGCTACCATCCAGGGGATCAAAAAAGATGAGATAGTCGCCTTGCTTGTCAGAGTCCACAATAACCATCTGCTCCTCCTCCTCGCTGCCCAGCGCGGCAATGCTGGTGGAGCTCATCAAGTACGATTTAAAGGCATTGTTCGCAATGACGTCAAGCTTCGCCTGAGAGTCACCCGTGGCGTTGGCGTGATTGTCACTCAGGTAGCCGAAAAGACCTTGCATGCCAGCGCTTCTGATGTTCTTCTCAATAACCTTGACTGCCGTCTGAATTGCCATCATCATTAAGGTGAACTCGCCTCTGCTGTGCGGAGGCTGACTCTTCACAATGTACTGTGTCAGCGTCACCGGTGAGAGGGATTTAGCTTCCATGTTTGTATCTAAAACAGAAATACTTCATAAACAGTCGTGTAGAAGAAAAAAAAAAAACGCAAAAGAAGAAGTGAGGGGAGCACCCCACAAAAGGAAAGGGAGAAGTATGGGTCACAGTAAATGCGATACAGCATGAGGCACGATGGTTCACATATTTTATTGAAGCAAAAAAAAAAAAAAAGGAGAATACTTTAGAATTCTTACTTACAAAAAATTAATTTAAAATAATAGTAAATATTTTTAAACACGAAAAAAAAAAAAAAACTCAAGGAAAAAAAAAATCTTTTACTTTTTCTTTATAAAACTGTGGGCTCGTATGGGGATCGAACAATACTTACGAACTCTGTTTTCCACCCACCCAAATAAGATGAATATCAATGCTTTATTTTTATTTTATTTTTTATTATTGTTATTGACCACAAATACAACAAAAAAGAAAGGGTAAGCAATCCGCTACACTTGTTCCCCCATCGGTGAGTCCTCACCCATAGAAGGGAAGAGTGCACGTGGCGCCTTTCAACTCCACTGCGCCGGTGCTGGCGCTTCCTCTGCCTTTTGGCTCTGCGGCTGAGGACGTTGGGGATTTCCGTGCTCGTCAATAATCAAAGACGTGTAGGGTTTGTCGTCTTGATCTCGTCCATCTTAGAGAACTGAATATCCAGCGTAAACGTGATGGTATCGCCCAACGTCACTGGTTGTCCCTGAAGCGTGTTTTTCACATCCTCAGCCGTTTCCTGAGAGTCGAACTGGACCAGCGCCTGCACTCTATTGTGGTTCCACTGACTAGACTCGTTTTTGGGAAGCACAACTATTTTTCGTAGGGCGCCGTAGCTGGTGAAAATACGGTACACGATTTCAGGAGTAATGTGCACAGCAACGGACACATCGTACTGCGTGTTAAACATTGAAACCAGTAACGTTTGGCTAACATGGTGTGTGGCAGTGAGGTTTTTGTGGTTACTGTAACGAACATACACACGTCGGCCGTCTATTTCAGCATAGCCGGCCTCCTTGCAAAAGTCGACCAGTTCCTGTGCGCTTTTTACACTTTCCATTTCTACTAGAGCCTGATTCATCTGACGCAGCATGACAATGTGTTTGATGTTACCGAAGTGTTGCGCCAAGTTTTGGATACTAAGTTGTGTCACGTCAGGGGTGACATTTCGCAAGTGAACAACCGGACTCACATTGCCAATTTCATTATTACGCTGCTTATACCCACCTTCCCTCTGCTTATAGTTCTGCTGAGGGCCGTTCCTCTGCCACTGTTGCTGGGGCATCGGTGGCTGATGTTGCTGTTGCGGGGACGGTGCCTGGGGAAATCCGGGACGGAACTGCTGATAGTTCATCATCGCCCCTGGTGACATACCGGCCCCTACAGATTGGATAATGCCCGGATACTGCATCATGCCCTGCTGATACATTGAGCCTGGGACAAACTGTTGCTGACCATACATTGTTTCAATGACAGTAACGACTTAAGGGGGGAGAGAGAACGAAAAAAAAAAAAAAATGCTAACGATACTTCAATGTGGAGCTTGATGGAAAAGATAATTAAGCAAGAATAGAATAAGTGACATCAGTGCACCAAAACTTGAATATCCATAGGTGTGCTGTGGCTTCTCCCGTTACACGAGAGCCCATGGAAAGGACAAATTTTTTAAAAACTAATTGTGTCTATACGAATAACTCTATACGAAAAGAAAAAAAAAAAAAAAAGTCATTTGAACTCTTCCTCTAGTAGTGAGATTCTTCTATTAATTCCTTCCATTCGGCGGGTTGAGGCCGCGGGAGCCGTTTCGGAGAGAAGTAACGAGGAGGAAAGGGGTGGAGGCATAGACTCTTGATAAAGGTCGTCCAATGATGAGACTGCCGCGACGTTATTTCTCGAAGTGCTTCGCCGGCGGGACGGGGACGACGGCATATACATTGAAAACCGTTTTGGTACCGGTTCTGCCGGCTTCGCCGACAGCGACACACGTGTGCTCCTTCTTCTCCCTGCGCTAGGTGACATGATCGACTTTGGTGGGTTGAACTCTGAAACCCTTCTTCGAGAACCGTCAAAAACATCCTTCAGTGATTCTTTGCGCGCGGTAAACACCACCGGCTTCTCCCTCGTATCCCACACGTCTTTCCCCTCATTGACAAAGTTGATCTGACGAGGACTGCGAAGGGAGCGGGGAGACTCCGGGTACGAGACTACAGATGATCTTTTGCTCGCGGCTTCCGGTGGGTGAATGCTAACCTCATCCATCCGCACCACTCCGTCCTCGCGGGGATTGACAGAATGCGTTTCTGACGAAGCGAACTGTCGGCTCCCACTATTCACGGAGACACTGCCAACATTGACCCCTTCGTTGGGGCTCGTTGTTTGCCGCTCACCCTCCCGCACCTCGGACAGGGGTAGGGAGGAGGAGGAGATAAAAGTGGAGGTGCGTCTTTCGCCCCCGGCGCCCGCCTGCAACCCGTCCCCGGCCGTGGGTGCAATTGACCAACTCCTCCGAGCAGGAGCAGAAGGACTACTGGCCGCCAACGCTGTTGTGGAACGGGGGATTTCCGCCAGTCGTCGTTCCGCGGCGTCTGTTCGATATTTCAACGACGACAGCATGGCAGCGCCCTCAGCGTTCAACGCGTCCAATGACTCTTGAGCCTCATACTTCTTAATGGCCTCCCTTGTTTCCCGTATGGCTTTCTCCATTGCCTCCGCCGAAACATTCATTCCCTGAAGATGATTGTTTAGCTTTCTCAGGTCGTCTAAAGTTGTTTCAATGGCTTGTGCCGATCGTGGGTTGTTGCCTTCGGACGGCACAATCGGGTCAAGACCAAAGTCCCTTATCTCCTTTTCAGTGTGCGTCTCCTGTGCACCGCTGCTCTGTACAACACTGCTTTCTCGGTTAAAATAGTTGGGGACTCCCGCGCGTGCCGCATTTATTTGCAAATCCAGAAAGTCCCGGTTTAAATTTAACAGCTCATTCTTCTGCTTGATGGAATTCCGCAGCAGCTCACTTTGGTCGCTGGGTGCTAACCCGGCTCCTCCCCGAAGTGCCAAGGTGGCCTCCGTGAGGGTCCGAACAGTGTCTGACACGCGGTTATAAAATGCGTCGTTTTCCTTTCGCGTTGGTTCATTAGGTCGTGCGCCTTGTTCAGAAAATCATTGTGCTGTGTTAAAAGATTCGCGTACCCAGATCCGTCCTCCTCTCCAGTTTTACCACTCTCATATTCTTGTTGCGCCAGGCGGGGCGCCGGTACGGGCGCCTGGGAGGGCAATGTAGGCTGGAGGGAAGGGTTAAAACTCTCACCGCCGGCACCACCGGCCATCAAGTTGTCGGTGTACTCTCTGAACTGAATTCTTTCATCGGGGGACAGAATCGGATGGGAAACATGGGAGGTGCCGGACACAATGGGGGCATGAGGGTAGGAGCCGTCGAGGTCTCTCTGAGCAGAGGAGACCTCCCCCATCCGCGTCGGCTCCGGGGCAGCACCGCACGGCTCGCGTAGAATCTGCTGTCCGACCGTGTAATTGGCTGGGTTACGAAGTTGGTATTCGTGTTCGTGTGTTCGGGTTTCCGGTGAGGAAAAGACCGCGGGGGTGGAAGAGTGTCCTTTACTTAGATGCAGCAGTGGAGGCGGGGCGCAGAACACGGACGAGGAAGGTAGTTTGGGTTCACCGAGGTACCGGACGCCGACCTTGGAAGAAGCGCATTGAAACGACGGATTAGCCGGTTCACTACCACGCTGCGAAAAATCCGCTATCCTGTACACAGACTGGTGGGTCGCTGGCTTCGTCGGTAAACAGAGGAACGGGATGCTTTCCCTTTCGGTTTTATTCTCTTTTTGTGGATAATTGGCACGAATCATAACGGGTTCACTTTCCCCGGAGGTGGAGCGCTTCGTATGGGGGCTCATCGGCGGCCTTAGGACGCGTGTAAATTCAAGCATCCGGACCCGGGGGATCTCATTTTTGTGGCTAGAAGATGACCTTTTATTGTCTCCGGAGGGCTCAGCATATAGACGCTTGCGACATTTGCAATGTCCCTTGTGCCCTTGTTTTTCTCTTTGACGGTCGCTGTTTGAACGAAGGAGTTCGGCAGAGTATTGACTGCCGGATTTGCTCGTGGTAGTAGTGAACGACGTTGCCGAATCTGACAAATCGTCCGTGTCCTTTCCGGGGGATATATCGGCCGTCTTCGGTCCATTTTCCCACCACGCAATGGCGCTGGCAGAGAAGGGCTCACTCCGTGATTGGGGTGCAGACCACTTGAGCAACAGCGGATCGTCAGGGAGCTCCTTCTTTACAGGAGGTTTGCCACCCACCACAACTTCGGGCCTCAACGGTGGGGCGTCGTCGTCGTCGTCCAGCGTGGTAGAGCTCGTTGTCGACGTGTGTCTTTGTATGGCTACCGGAGGAGGTTGGCTGTCAAACACAGTCCCACCCGTCGACGCCATCAGTCCGGGGCGAAGTGACGGTATGGACCTGGGAGCAACGTCCTTGTTCAACGTCGGAGGGGCCTTCACAGCCGGCTCTACAGCCGCGTACGTGCGTATGGGAGGGTTGGTCTGACTGATGTGTTCATATAGCGGGCGTGCTAGAATCGGGTTATCCGGCCTCGTCTCGGGTTGCTCTCCTGGATCAAACTTGAGAGCCGCTTTCACTACCACAGAAGCCACTTCTTTTAGCAAATCTGAGTGAAACTCGACGGTGGTAAGATGGTCCTTCCAGTCCGCCTTTATCAAATAATCGCGCCCGTGATCGGTTTCGTCCCACGCAGGTACACTCTTATCCTGTGTGCGAGAAAACACGAAAGGCGTCCCTGACACAA
This sequence comes from Angomonas deanei, assembly GCA_903995115.1. Taxonomy (NCBI): domain Eukaryota; phylum Euglenozoa; class Kinetoplastea; order Trypanosomatida; family Trypanosomatidae; genus Angomonas; species Angomonas deanei. Next base: position 569,210 of record LR877160.1, read on the forward strand.
ACTGAAAACTCCCCAGAGCTGCTTCAATCGACTGTATTCTCGAGCAACACTCCTGTGCCAAGAAGTACGTCCGGTCATCTCGGTCGCGGCTCACCTGTCTCGCCCTTATTTGGTCGACCAGTTCAAAATACTTCTTTTTGTGAGACGAAATACTGGTTTCCTGAATGGACGACACCTCCAGTAAACGTATCAGAAACTGATTCCATTCGGGTTTTCGACACAAGCTGGACGCCACCCTACTAACCAAGTGCAGAAACTTCAAATGGAGCCACTCCGTCGGGAGAGCCGATACATTCAACATGATTAAGCCTTGGAGGGCTTGCAGAATACCGTTTATTGCCGGATGCGACGTTGACGCTGGTTCCTCCGTCTCCCTCTCTGCGGCTGCAGTAATTTCATCCAGCTTATTCTCCCAAATACCAACAAACTCAACTACCAGAAAAATCCGGAAACACGCAATCACGCATCTAGACACTGTGGTACCGCGCGAGGCATCGGTATAGCTGGCCTCTTCCATCGAAACGCGAACGGACGACAAATAGCTCTTGATAACATCCAAAAGTTTAAACGGTGTCAGTTCGTTTATCTGCGCCCACAACACACGAGCATCCAATTTGACACTTTCTAGTCGCTCGCGGCACGTCTCAACGCTACTTCGGGCGGCGGCGTCTCCGTCGGGTATGGGGCACAGTACGAGCTTCGAAACCGCAGCGGCATAGTTGTCTTGGGCGGCCAGCAATCTACCACTCGTATAAAACAAAAACCCAGTCGCGATGCTCGTGCTGAATTGCTGTGGTAGAACATAAGAAACAAACTTGAACAAATCCCCGTCGAGAGAGGAGCCGGAATTGCACACCACATAACTGATAGAGAGGGGGATATTCGCGTCATTCCCCAGTGCCTTCGTCAATGTATCATCGTATGAAATACCCAGCGATGATGCAATGTCCTCTATGAGGCTCCTATTGGTCGAGAGCGGCTCGAGACCTTTCAGCGCGGCCGACACCGTACTAGTAAACAGTGAAATGAAGGCTTTCAGACAGTGGGAGCGCCGACTGAGCCCAAACAAATATACAGCCACATCCGGGCGGAAACTCGGATCGCCACTTGGTATGCTAATGATGTCCGTCGCCAACGAGAGCGCCACGCAGAATTCGTCCTTGCTCTCGAACGGATGTATAGGGACACTAGAAGAATTGGATTTTTGTTTGTCGAGAGACCAGAATATGCTGCCGGCATCATCGGTGGCCAGGAAAATAGAAATATCCAGGCAAGAAGCGAGGAGGGACACACCAACCGCATGCACGCAAGGCCCCAGCCCACTCTTGGGACGAATCACGCAAGCACCATTCGAAAGCGTATTCGTTTCCACCATCCTGCGAACCACCTCGTAGGCGAAGGTACAATAGGCTCCCCGCTGTACAATCCCTCCAGCACAAGGCGAGTCTCGGGCGACAAGGTACTATCCCACTTCGACTGATGGACCATCTTCTTCATCTCGGACGAAACCCTCTCCTCCGCGCCATCTCGCACCATCTTCTCCGTCTCCGTCGTCTTGTAGCCGCTGCTCTTAAACTCATTGTAAAGATGCAGGAAAAACTCATCGGTGAACACGGAGGAGTTATCCCTACTCCGTTTCGCTAAAATCTTTTGCACTATTAACGAGAGAGACCACAATACGCTCCAGTCCTCCTCACACGTTGGCGAGGCAATGTGAAAGAATCGGCCGAGGAATGTTTGAATGAGAAACAACTCCTGTTGACTGGTACCCAAGTACCGAATCAGGGGAAGAATTTTCTGAAAGAGCGACGTACACCTTTCCACGGTGGTCCCTCCTTCAGATGTGACACCCTCGTTTAGAATGTCGAGACAACTTTCCATGAGACCGGCTCTGTCCTTGTCATCAACGCTTTTCACTGACTCCTTGGGGCTCAGGGTAATCCGCTCGGGAAGCGGGGTTGTGAAAAGGGCGCTACTGATGTCCAAAATGGCGCACTGCATGCCAGTCGAGTAAAGGAGCTGTCCAGGGGCCAGTGCAAGCAAACGGGTAAGACTGACAGACTGTTTGTAATCTTCATCTGCGAACAGGGAGGCCAAGTCATTCTCCTTTCCATTGACTTTTACATCCATCAGTGTCCCTAGAACCTCACAAGCAAAGAGTTTGAAATCGCCGGAAAGAAAAAACGTGACCAGTGTGCCCGTCTCCCTTGTCGCACATTTTACCTCTTGTGTACACAGCACAAGGACCTCCGCAACGCTCCCCAGCGCTGTGGGTGAAGCGAACACCTCATCCCCGCACTCTGAATACGTCAAGTGCAGCAGAGTGCAAAACCCTTGACATGGGACAACAATAGAAAACACGGGCTTACTTTTTAAAGCATCGACGTAGCACTGGTAGGGATGCGTGTACCGCTGCTCGGGAAGAACAAAGCACTGGCTTTGAAAGACACGCTCCACAATACTAGAAGAGTCATCGAGGCGAAAATTCTTTTCCCTGAATACAACGCAACTGACCTGGCCATTGTTTGCCGTCCTGTCCGACTCGGAGGCGTCGTGCTCTGGGAACACGCGATCGAAAACTGAAAGCCCGGCGTGAATTGTGGGAGCCAGTATAGCCACAGCTTTATCGATGGGGTGCGTAATGTCACAACGGACCAATTTGACCTCCTTGCCTTCACTCCCAATATATATGCACGGCTGAGATGAGAGATACCCGTCAAGACTCCAAACCTTCCACTTTCTTTCATCTAAGAGTCCGACAACAAAATATAAATTTCCGGGCGGAGTTGAAATGACAGCTGCCACAATAAAGCCGCGCGCTGTTTTCTTGAGCTGTGATTTCCGTATGCTAAAAAAGGTATATGCGCTTTCCCCTGGGTCACTGGGAATCGTTTTCAGCGGTCCTTCCAGATCGCTGGAGTGATCGCAAATTTTACTCTTTTTAATTGAGTAAATATCGCTCCGACTATGTTCTATGAGATAAAAGCCGAGCGGTCTCTTCTTTGTCGAAAAAAAGACGCCCGTCGCACAATCCTCGGTAACACAACCGATGATGTTTTTATCGTTACTTTTCTTAATGGGTTTGAAGCCGTCTTTGGGGGACCAAATGAACAGTTCCTTTTTTTTCTGCTCGGAAACGCCTATCACCGCGGTTTCTGCGTGTTCCTGTTCGGCCTCGGAGCTCACCACGGCGCCTACGGCTTTTATTGGGTTTTTTTTCTTGCCAACCCAAATCGCAGATTTTGACGTCACCAAGCTTATCGTGCTCATAATTGTGAAACGATGGGCGAGCTTTAACAAAAAAAAAAAGAGAGACTTGCAAAGCAATCTTAGAGTTGCCCTGTCCAAAACAGAAAGGAGAGGAAGGCAGGAGAATTTCACTTTCAGCGTGAATAAAGAAGGGAAGACGGAGGATCACTTTGGAGGGAGAAAAGATATAGGTATACGGGCTTTACGGTGTGTTTTTTTGGCAAAACATATTAAACGCTGTTATCATTCGAAAATGTTTGCAGCCATGTAACCAAATCCTCGCGGCTCAACGAGGGATTCAGCATTAATTCCTTACGCATTTGAAGGAGAATGGGGCCTATTTGCTTCGGTTGAATGTTAACAATATCCTTTAGTTGGTTTCCTTTGATAGGCAAATCTGCGTCGTGCGCTCGGAGAAGCGAAGGGCACGCGTCTAGCTTTCCCCACACCACCGACGACAGTTGACTACATTCATCCGTAATCTGACGTGACAAAACATCAGCCCTCTCTTCAAACAGGAAAAATACGATTAGCACCAGCTTGATGCAATCCTGGGGAACGGATGCGTCGTGTAAAACTCCCAGTGCGTCGAAAATAATTAGTTTCGTTTCGTTTGAAAGCTCTCCGCCAGCAAAGTGCTCAAATTTCAGGTCGCTACTAAGGAGCTGGTTATAGGAGCAAATCATCCGCTGTGTGGCATTAAAAACGGATGTCGGAAGTTTTAGGCCGTTGAGGCAAAGAGCGTAAAGGCGATCTCGCAAATCGTCTGCGGACAAGCCGCGATAAAACGGTACAACAAGAGAGAAAAAGAAGGCCAAAAACCTGTCATCCGAGTGGAGTCCCGGAAATGAAGTTTCTAACAGTGGTGCCAAAATATTAGAGAGGCAAGTCACTTTACCGCGAACGTCGCTGCCGTCCATTTCAAGAAGAAACACACACTTTTCTATTTCGGGGGTTTTAGGTGCCTTTTTCTTCGCGGCCCTCATGTAGATTTCCACAAGAATAATTTTCGCCATTATGCCCATTTCAAACAAGTGTTGGACGCACTTTCCCGGACGAGGTCCGGAAAGCATTTTGGTGAACTCTTTCCCTATCCGGTCGCGCGACACTTTCACCATAAGAATATCTAAAAGAGACTGGTCCACACAATTGCGAATGGAGTCGTCAATGCTGAAGCCTAGGCTTCCCAGCTGTCCACTAAATCGGATGCCTCGCAGCAGTCGTAAAGGATCATCACTAAAGGTCTGCCTCGGTTCGAGAGGACACCGTATCACTCTTCTGTCGAGGTCCTCCAGTCCAGTCGTATAATCCTCGATCATTTCCGTGTGCAAGTTAAAGAAGAGAGCGTTTATTGTATAGTCCCTTCTAAGAGCATCCTCCAGCGGCGTGCCGGGTCGCACAAGGGGGATGCGGGAGTCTTCGCAGTAGTCGTCCGTTCGCAGCGCGCAGAACTCAATAGGCAGGTCATAGACATTCACTGTCGCAGTCTCGATGTGCTTTGACAAGTCCGGGTTTACGCGAATAACGCTGACCGTGCGTTCTCTCTCACCGTGGGAGCCTTGGTACAAGGACACTTCTTTTGCAAATCTTTCACCGCTAACTTGCAGTTCCGGTGACGATTCGATTGCAATGTCAATATCGTGCGAGTTTAATCCGAGTAGTGTATCACGCACCCAGCCGCCCGCGACTCGTAGGACAGTACCTAACTTCTTTTCCCTGTTGACATTCAAAAGGCACTCAAATACCTTCTGGTGTGCGGGCAAAATTTGGGCGTCAAGCCGCCTCATTTTGGGTTGGCGTAGCATAGGCAAAAAAAAAAAAAAAACTATCAACACTACGACAACAGAAAAGGCAAGGTACTGGGAATGTTGGTAGGTAGCCTGATCAGCCTTTGGCCACACGGAGGACAAATGAAGAAGCTGCTTACTTTTTTTTTTTTTTTTGTTAAACATTGTTGTTTTTCCCAAAGAATGTGGAAACACAAAAACAACAAACAGGAATTAAAAAAGCAAAAAACGAAAAATGACTGTACAAAAGAAAGTCTGCGACGGTCCTATCAGCTCACAAAGACTTCACCGTCGTCACTGTCAGACACGTATTTGTGCGCTTCAACAGAAAGATTATTCTTTGCTAGGTCTTTCAGTCGAACTCGTCTTTCTACGCTAATTTGTGTGTTTAGTATGTTCAAATCGACGATCCTTGCATTGCAAAGGAGGAGCTTCTCCAGACTGTCGGCAGCTCCGTCACTAATATAGTTGTTCGACAAATTCAAACTCTGTAAGCTCGGGTGCCGCGCCGCACCTTCACAAACGTATTGTACGCCCGAGTTCCGAAGACCATTGTCACACAAGTTTAGTGAGCGAATGTTCGGCGATCGCTCAATAATCGTCATGACAGCCACGACACCTCTATTCCCAATAAAATTTGACTGGAGGTCCAGCGTATCGAAGGGAAACGTTGTGGGATCATCGGAAAGCAGCTCTAAAATGCCACTATTCGCATGTATTTTTTCTTGTTTACATTTTTTAATATACAAGTCACGCAATGAACTTATCCTTTTCCCCTTTTTCTTATTCGTCCGTTTTTTCGGTGGCATCTGCAACGTATATGAAATGACCTGGCGCTCTAAAAACCTACGGAAAATAGCAACAGCAAAAAAGGGCCTAACAGAAAAAAAAAAAAATGAAAATGAAAATGGAGGGGGGGGAATTGCGGGAATTCAACGGTTTTAGTCCTATAAAACGCGAAAAATAACGGTGTGAAGGACAAAGTAGACAATCGTTTCTTTTTTTTTTTTTTTTAATTTTTTTTTTTTTTCATTTTCACTCAGTAAGAACTAAACTATTGGACAGATCGCTAACTATCCTTTAAAAACACAACTACGAAGAGACTAGAAAAACTGCCTAATTCCCTAAACTTAAAATTTCCACCACTGGACAGGGCACGTAGCCTTGGTCAATTTCCCGTCGGGGCCTACACAGGTGTACACCCTCTTCTGTGCGCTCACGAAGCTGTAGATTGCGCAAACGCAGCCGACAGCACACGTGGCCGCTAAACCGTACACATGATTTAGCGCATTGTTTTGGGAGCGCATACCGCGAACGAAGGTGTTTTCTTCGTGACCCATAGGCTCTTTAATGAGCTGATGCCCCATACGATTAAAACTTCTGCGAAACATATTGTTTTAATTGAATAATATGGATATGCCTTTAACGAAAAAAAAAAAAAAAAGAATTAACTTAAGAGAGATGATGGAAAAAGGAAGAGAAGAAGGTGTTTAGTCGTATACGAGCGCAGCTGGCTACACACGTCGCGGAGCACGTAAAAGCAAACAAACAAACAAAAAAAAAAAAAAAAAACGAGAACAGATAATAAACGCCGCACTGCGCAAAACCGTTCAATACTTCTCTTCTTTTTATCATTATTATTATTATTATTATTATTTGTAGTTGCTATTTTGACTCCATTGAGACTTTAATAATCAAAAAACTGCTCACTGTTTCGCGAAAATAAAAATAAAAAAATCAGCGAAGACGATTATGTATTTGCCCGCTCAAGCATCTCCAGATCTTCAATGACAGAAGGCCAAAACGCAATGGGAAATCTCCTGTCGACCTTAAAAAAATCGTAAACAGAAGTTACAGCGCGAAAGTTTTTACAAAGTGTCTCCACTTCAGGAGGGGAAAGTGGACTGAGAGAAATGTCAGGAACCAGTGATGGAGCCCCGATCCCTTCCTTTGCCGCGACTGCGGTCTTGCTGTCCTCTTTGGTCCATTGCTCGTGTAACGCTTTATGACGCTCGTCCGCGTAAGCCTTGGCTTTTTTGCTCAGTTGTTCAAACTCTGCCTTTATGAATTTTAAAAGCAAGCGAATATCCATTTCTTCCCCGACCAATTCAACGCTTCTGGGGTTATGCAAAACGGTACACAGTAGTGTTGGAAATAAAATATGTCTCGCGTTCGTAAAATACGGAATTGGCAAAACGTTGATGATTGTCTTCAGCAAGCACTTACCCTGCCCCCAAGTTAACATTTCCTGAAGAAACGGGTTGTCAAGACACAGGTAGCCGATTAACAGCACGCCCTCATGCAGCGCGGCACGGAGGTGTACATCTTTTGTGCCGTCGGGAGAACGGGGAAAGGCAGGAAAATCGGCCACCGTGATACCGAACCGGCAAGCTTCCTCGAAAGACTGGCTAGCCGACTGGCCGCCTCCTAATTCCAACGGGGGAATAGTTTCCAACTCTTCCATATTTTCTTCCACGTAGGAAAAAAAATGGAGAACATATGGAGTAACTCTGTCCGGTTGATTTGCAAAAGAGATTCTTTATCCACGTTTTTGGGGGTATCATGAAATAAACCTTGGAAACATCCAATGTGGCATCTGGCAAGAATGTTCAGCAGTCGGAAGGCGCAGAAAACTACGCAAATACGTGCACTACCGAGTTTGCAGTTATTTGTCAAATACTCCTTTGTGAAGGTGCTTTGGCAAAAAGCGAAAGGCGCACCGGTTAACTTTTGAACATGTGTAATCCTGTGCTCGCTTTTTCGTTTAACATAAACGGACGCAAACAGTTTCAAAATGCACAACGCGCTGTACGCTACTTCGGTGCCCGCCTCGTGGACACTTTGCTTCAAAACGGTAACGCAGAAATCGTCAACACCCAAAGCCTCAAGCTCGTTGAAAAGTTGGTCTTTCACCACGTTCAACTTTAAGTTGGAAGCGAATTTGCCGAGTACGTCCTCCAAACATATCCCGATTACGGTCAGTGGTAATATCAAGTGAGCGTTCTCCGTCTTTGTCCGGTGTACTCTGTAGTCCTCCATTATTGCGACGGCCAGTTGAGTAAGTCCGCCACTTCTAATGAAATAAGCAATATTTTCGTGGCCTTCCCCGCCGTCCAGAAAAAGATTTTGTAAAATAAGAAGGGCGTCCCTGGAGAGAGAAAAGTCTCCTGCTTTTCTGGCGTCGCAATATACATCCACAAGCGTGCCGAAGCAGTTGAAATACCGCACAAACTCGTGGTCATCTTTGGCGTATTTGAAAGATAAGATATCACCCAGTGCTTGCCTTGACATTTTCGTATTATTGCTTCCTTGTGCCGTCTGCAAGCGACCAAAGACCGGTCTCAGTCTACTCCGAGTCAAGTCCTTCGAGGAAACCGCGGTCTCCTTTCGGTAATTGTCTGTGAATATCTTTCCGTGTCTTTTTGAGGAAGAAGCAATCTTTATGACTCTGGAAGCCGATAAGTCTTCCTCCTGTTGAGACGCGCACGGCGAAAAGTCGGTTGGAGCCTGATTCCCTTCCGCTTCCTTGTCGCGTCTCAAACGTGCTTCCTTTAATTTTTCCTCCTGCTTTTCCTGTCGTTGTCTGAGTTTAAGCCGCTGCTCCTCGCGGAGCTGAGCACTCTGCGCTAGTTTCTCCTCTGTTTTTTTGCTGATTGCCTCCGCTTCCGCCTGGACTTCGAACTGGTGCTTCTGTATTTTTTTTTCCCATTCTTCAGATTTTAATTGTTTCATCTCTAAGTCGGTCTTTTTTTGCTCCTCCACCTTCCGAATTTTTTCTTGTCGGAGAAGTTCTCTTTGCTGCTGTTTTTCAATTTTTTCTTGACTTAGGTTCCGCCGTCTCTCCGCCGCGGCGTTCAGTGCGTCTTTTTTCCCCTGGGCAACGCGCATTTTTTCCTCCCGTATCTGCTCCAGGTTCTGTCCCGCTTCATCCATTTTCTTCGTTATTTTTAGCATTTTTGTCTGCAGTTGGAGTTCTTTTGTCAGCTTGACCTCTTCAATCCGGCTGTGTGCCCTTTCCGCTTTTTCACGAGTTTGTCTAATTTTCTCCGCCGATCGGCGCACTCCGTTCTCTTGTCGCTCCAAAGCCTCCGCGCGTTGCCTTCTCTCCGCTTCTTCGCGTCTCTCTTTTGCTCGCTGCGCCTTCTCATCTGCAATAGACAACTTTGTTTTCACGCCTTGCAAGTGGTCGAGCCGTCTTTCTTCAGCGAGACGCCGCCGTTCTTCACTTCGCAGCGACGAGGCGTACCGTTCGTTTTCCACGTCCGTCCGGCTCAGCTGCACTCGGGGCGGCGAGACCTTTTTCTTGCCGTCAGGGCTTGATTTTCCGCCCACAGCCGTTGGCGTCGTCGCGGCGTCGGAATCGTACTGAAATTTACAGGATAGTGGGGAAACAACTCTTTGCCGGTCCCCTTTTCTTTTGATCCGCTTTGTTCCCTCCTCCTCGGCCACGGAAACGAACGAGGCGGCGTCGGCGCCTTCCTCGGATACCGTGACGGCGATCTCTTCGATGGGCTCCTTTGGTTTCTGCTCAAGCGCCGCTGGGTTAGCTTCGCCTTTCTCGGTCATTTTTGTTTGCCTTTTTTGGTTTTGCTTGGGGGGTTTGGGGGGCGTGGGGTGGCGTGGATAGTGTTTTTTGGGGGCTTGCTGCCGGCGCGGCAGGGGGGCGCGGGCCGCTCCGCCGCCGGGCAGCCGCATCGGGCCCGCCCCACCAACCCCCGCCGGCAAAACCCAAACCCGCCCGCCGATACCCGCGCGCCGGAGGCGAAAACAACAACACCAACAACAACAACAACAAAAAAATACCACTCCCTTTTTCGTCTCTCATTGGCTCTATTTCTCTCTCCCTGCCTCCCTCCCTTTTCTCTTTCGTAAAATAGTAGTTGGTTTTCCACGCTTTAAGTCTTAGCATCTAACCGTCTTTTTAGGTTTCATAGTGTTTTTTTTTTTTTTTTTGTTCTATTGTATTTATTTTCACATCACTGATTTTTTCCTATAGAAGTGTTCAGTGAAATCATCGTGTTTTGACCTTTTTTTTTTTTTTGTTCCATATTAGTGTTTTTTATTTCTAAAATATTAAACCACCGTTAAAAAAAACACACACACACACACAACGACAAAAAAACAAGCAACATAAACGAAAAGATGTTGGCCAAAAAGTTGGATCCCCCCACGAAGGGTTTATCAACCGGGCAAATTGTCGCCTTTGATCATATCGTGAAAGGGAGCAACGAGTGGCAGTGGACTTTGGGGACACTTGGTAAACTGGATGAAAACAGCGCCGTGGTTGATTTATGGGGTATTCATCAGGGGAGTGTTGACACTCTGAAGTCCATCTTGTCGCGTGAAGTAGACAATGAAATGCAAAAAATGAAAAACTATCAAAACCTTCTTCTGGCGGCGCGAGAAAAGTTAGCGTCCATACGAAGCTCCAACGAGGACGATGTTTCTCGCGTCCGTTGCCGCTTCGACGACTGTCGGGATGCGCTTGGTGGATTTGACGAAGTGGACTATCGGGAAATTTTGTCACAGGGTTCTCCTTCTCCAGTGGCAATGGCGTCATTGAAAGCGGCACTTGCCATTGTAAAATGTGACCCCAGTATTGACGAGTACTACAAGTGGGACGACGTTCAAGTGGAATACCGCAAGATGAACGCGCTGTCCGGAATTTTGAAGGCCGACGTTGTTTCCAAGATTTATCCGTCTGTGGAGTCGATGAAACGGACGTTTACGGATCCCCGGCTCTCTCTGGAGGCCGCCCGCAAAGACTCCGACACGGTTGCCGCGATTTACGCCTGGGTGGTAAGTGCCCTGGAGTATCAGGAAGCGTATACAAAGGTGACCAACGACAGTCGCATTCAGGAGCAAAACGACGCCATTGCGAGTGCCATTGCCGGCATGAAAGCGTGTCGGGACAGGGTGACGAAACTGAAAGAAGAACTTAACGCGAAAAATCCTGCCGCACTCCCCGGACAAGTGACCTCCTTCACCAAGACGTCCGTAAAAATGACTATCCCTCTTTCGGCGATCATCAGCGTGACTCATGTGGAACGCGGCGTGACTGACTGCGCCTTGACTGACAACGAGGTCAAGTCTATTTTGGTGGACGCCAAGAAGCTCCGTTTTCAGTACAAGGACAAACTTCGTCAATTGGGTGACTCTTTTGTAGAATCAGAGGCAGAGTTGCGAACTCTCCAGGTGTACTCGTCCGAGCTGGAGGAGCGTTTTTATTTTCTCGAACATTATTTCACCTCCGCCCTTCGGGACGAACAAGGGATAAATGAGAAGCTGGCTGAAGAAATGCACGCACTTAACGCCGATGTCGATGACCTGAAGCGCGACCTCGAGGATCTCATGAGCAAGTTGGAGGACCAGGAGGGGCAGCTCGCGGAAAAGGATCTGGAACTTGCCGCGTACCGCAAAAAACGCGCCGAGGCGAAGAATGTGCGTTCAAACGACCCGGAACTGAGGGAAGTGGATAAAAAGAACGAGGGGAACGCCCGCGCCGCCAGGGGTCATCCCGATCCGAAAGAAATTCTGAGTGAACCCCTCCTTTCCGTCACAATGGACGAGTACGCAGCAAAGCGAAATGACTTCCAAGACGCCTCCGGCGAATTGGAAAAGGCGTTGGAAGAACTGGCTAGAGCCACGGAGGAATGCGAGAAATTAAACAAGGAGCTGGAGGAAAAGGATAAAGAATTGGGAGCCTTTAGAGAAAAGCGATTCGACGCCAAGTCAGTCCGGCTCGCCGATCCTGAGCTTTCCGCGGCCGATAGACAAAATGGACTGAACGACAACCTGCCGCGGTCTTCCCGCCAGGCGGTGCGCCAGGCTGCCGACCCTCAGATATTAGCAAAAGAACCCCTTTTGTCGGTTACTTTTGATGAACTGGAGGCGGCCCGCAGCAAATTGGCGGGGGCGGAGAAAGAGCTGGAGGATCTGGCAAGAGACATTGAGAATCTTGAGGAAGAGCTAGACGGCGAAAAGAACAAAAATAGAGAAATGGAGCAGGAAAAAGGAAAAGTTGAATAAAGCGCTCGATGACGCGGAGGACGCCATGAAAGAATCCAACAAAAACTTGGCAGATGAAAATGACCAACTTGCGAATCAAATCGACAAACTTGCTGATGAGCTGACGAACGAAAGAAAAGAGAATGAAAAGCTGGCAGAGGAGTTGGAAAACGAAAAGGACGCCAATGACAAACTCTCTCGGGAAAACGAAAAGTTGGCAGACGATTTGAATGACGAAAAGGACGCTAACAAGAAACTCGAAAAAGCAAATAAGGATCTGGAGGACGAGCTCCAAAAAGAGAAATCTGCCAACAACGCTTTGGCCGACGAAAACGATAATCTTGCCGATGCCCTCGCAAAAGAAAAAGCAGCGAATGAAAAACTTACCGGTGACGCTGAAAAGCAAAGGAAAGCTATCCAAGATCTCGCCGACGAACTCGAGAACCTCAAGAATGAAAACGAACGCCTTACCGATGAAAACGAGCGGTTGAAGGATGAGCTGGAGCGGGAAAAAGAGGCCAATGAACGGCTCGCCGACGAAAACGATAAGCTCGCCGCTAAACTTAACGGGGCAGATGCAGAGGCAGGCGCTTTAGCTAAACAGCTGGAAAAGGCGAAACAGGAAAACGCTGATCTGTCCGAAGACCTACAGCAGGCAGAAAAGAACAATGACGAACTTGCGGCTGAGAACGAACGACTGGCAGCCGATTTGGCGAAAGAGCAGCAACGGGGTGACAAGCTTGAAAATGACCTAAACAAAGCAAAACGCGACAACGACGCCCTGCGGGACGACAACGATCAATTACGTGAACAAGCAGACAAAGACAGAGCGCAGTACGACAGCCTCGCGGATGAGCTCGCCGACGAGAAGGACGCGTGTAACGCGCTTGCCGATGAACTCACTGCAGCCAACTCCATAAAGGATGATCTGAAAGCGCAGAACGCCAAACTTGCGGACGAGCTCGCGAAGGAGAAGGACGCGGTGGATGATCTGTCCGCCGCGCTCGACGACGCGAACAAGGAGCTCGCCGCTCATCGCCAGAAGCGTCAGGACGCGCGCGATGCCCGTGCCAGCGACCCTGAGCTTTCCGCTGCGGATGGCACTGCCGGGAAGGGCAGCTCTCCGTCACGCGGCGGAAGCCGTCCGGCCAAGTCCGGTGACGTGACCAAGGAGGCGGTTGACCCAGCCACGATTGCGAACGAGCCTCTGTACGCGGTGACCCTGGATGAGCTGAAGAACCAACGCGACCAGGGACGCGAAGCCGACGCGGAAAATGCAAAGCTAAACGACGACCTGGAGCAGCTTGCGGAGGAGTTGGAGAATCAAAAGAAGGAGAACGCCAAACTTGCGGACGAGCTTGCGAAGGAGAAGGACGCGGTGGATGATCTGTCCGCCGCGCTCGACGACGCGAACAAGGAGCTCGCCGCCCACCGCCAGAAGCGTCAGGACGCTCGCGATGCCCGTGCCAGCGACCCTGAGCTTTCCGCTGCGGATGGCACTGCCGGGAAGGGCAGCTCTCCGTCACGCGGCGGAAGCCGTCCGGCCAAGTCCGGTGACGTGACCAAGGAGGCGGTTGACCCAGCCACGATTGCGAACGAGCCTCTGTACGCGGTGACCCTGGATGAGCTGAAGAACCAACGCGACGGCCTCCAAGACCTCGAAGACGAGCTTGCCAAGGCGAAGGAGGAGAATGCGAAGCTTACCAAGGAGAACGACAAACTGCAGGATGAGCTGGACGATGCTGTGGCCGATCTGAAGAAGAAGCAGGACGAGTACACGGAGTTGCTGGATAACCTGGAAGACATGAAGGCGCTACTCGACGATGCGAAGGAATCGGCGGATCAGGCGACCAAGGCCCTCGAGGACCGTAACGATGAACTGGCGGATCTGCAGAACCAACTCGCGGATGCCCTTAAGGCGAAGGACGATGCTGTGGCACAAAACGAGGCTCTTGAAAAGGCGCTTGAAGGCGAGAAAAATGCCAACGAAGCGGCCGACGCTGACCTTGCCGACGCTGAAGCGCGCAACGCCAAACTTGCGGACGAGCTCGCGAAGGAGAAGGACGCGGTGGATGATCTGTCCGCCGCGCTCGACGACGCGAACAAGGAGCTCGCCGCTCATCGCCAGAAGCGTCAGGACGCGCGCGATGCCCGTGCCAGCGACCCTGAGCTTTCCGCTGCGGATGGCACTGCCGGGAAGGGCAGCTCCCCGTCACGCGGCGGAAGCCGTCCGGCCAAGTCCGGTGACGTGACCAAGGAGGCGGTTGACCCAGCCACGATTGCGAACGAGCCTCTGTACGCGGTGACCCTGGATGAGCTGAAGAACCAACGCGACCAGGGACGCGAAGCCGACGCGGAAAATGCAAAGCTAAACGACGACCTGGAGCAGCTTGCGGAGGAGTTGGAGAATCAAAAGAAGGAGAACGCCAAACTTGCGGATGAGCTTGCGAAGGAGAAGGACGCGGTGGATGATCTGTCCGCCGCGCTCGACGACGCGAACAAGGAGCTCGCCGCCCACCGCCAGAAGCGTCAGGACGCTCGCGATGCCCGTGCCAGCGACCCTGAGCTTTCCGCTGCGGATGGCACTGCCGGGAAGGGCAGCTCTCCGTCACGCGGCGGAAGCCGTCCGGCCAAGTCCGGTGACGTGACCAAGGAGGCGGTTGACCCAGCCACGATTGCGAACGAGCCTCTGTACGCGGTGACCCTGGATGAGCTGAAGAACCAACGCGACGGCCTCCAAGACCTCGAAGACGAGCTTGCCAAGGCGAAGGAGGAGAATGCGAAGCTTACCAAGGAGAACGACAAACTGCAGGATGAGCTGGACGATGCTGTGGCCGATCTGAAGAAGAAGCAGGACGAGTACACGGAGTTGCTGGATAACCTGGAAGACATGAAGGCGCTACTCGACGATGCGAAGGAATCGGCGGATCAGGCGACCAAGGCCCTCGAGGACCGTAACGATGAACTGGCGGATCTGCAGAACCAACTCGCGGATGCCCTTAAGGCGAAGGACGATGCTGTGGCACAAAACGAGGCTCTTGAAAAGGCGCTTGAAGGCGAGAAAAATGCCAACGAAGCGGCCGACGCTGACCTTGCCGACGCTGAAGCGCGCAACGCCAAACTTGCGGACGAGCTCGCGAAGGAGAAGGACGCGGTGGATGATCTGTCCGCCGCGCTCGACGACGCGAACAAGGAGCTCGCCGCTCATCGCCAGAAGCGTCAGGACGCGCGCGATGCCCGTGCCAGCGACCCTGAGCTTTCCGCTGCGGATGGCACTGCCGGGAAGGGCAGCTCCCCGTCACGCGGCGGAAGCCGTCCGGCCAAGTCCGGTGACGTGACCAAGGAGGCGGTTGACCCAGCCACGATTGCGAACGAGCCTCTGTACGCGGTGACCCTGGATGAGCTGAAGAACCAACGCGACCAGGGACGCGAAGCCGACGCGGAAAATGCAAAGCTAAACGACGACCTGGAGCAGCTTGCGGAGGAGTTGGAGAATCAAAAGAAGGAGAACGCCAAACTTGCGGACGAGCTTGCGAAGGAGAAGGACGCGGTGGATGATCTGTCCGCCGCGCTCGACGACGCGAACAAGGAGCTTGCCGCCCACCGCCAGAAGCGTCAGGACGCGCGCGATGCCCGTGCCAGCGACCCTGAGCTTTCCGCTGCGGATGGCACTGCCGGGAAGGGCAGCTCTCCGTCACGCGGCGGAAGCCGTCCGGCCAAGTCCGGTGACGTGACCAAGGAGGCGGTTGACCCAGCCACGATTGCGAACGAGCCTCTGTACGCGGTAACCCTGGATGAGCTGAAGAGCCAACGTGACGGCCTCCAAGACCTCGAAGACGAGCTTGCCAAGGCGAAGGAGGAGAATGCGAAGCTTACCAAGGAGAACGACAAACTGCAGGATGAGCTGGACGATGCTGTGGCCGACCTGAAGAAGAAGCAGGACGAGTACACGGAGTTGCTGGATAACCTGGAAGACATGAAGGCGCTACTCGACGATGCGAAGGAATCGGCGGATCAGGCGACCAAGGCCCTCGAGGACCGTAACGATGAACTGGCGGATCTGCAGAACCAACTCGCGGATGCCCTTAAGGCGAAGGACGATGCTGTGGCCCAAAACGAGGCTCTTGAAAAGGCGCTTGAAGGCGAGAAAAATGCCAACGAAGCGGCCGACGCTGACCTTGCCGACGCTGAAGCGCGCAACGCCAAACTTGCGGACGAGCTTGCGAAGGAGAAGGACGCGGTGGATGATCTGTCCGCCGCTCTCGACGACGCGAACAAGGAGCTCGCCGCTCATCGCCAGAAGCGTCAGGACGCGCGCGATGCCCGTGCCAGCGACCCTGAGCTTTCCGCTGCGGATGGCACTGCCGGGAAGGGCAGCTCCCCGTCACGCGGCGGAAGCCGTCCGGCCAAGTCCGGTGACGTGACCAAGGAGGCGGTTGACCCAGCCACGATTGCGAACGAGCCTCTGTACGCGGTAACCCTGGATGAGCTGAAGAACCAACGCGACGGCCTCCAAGACCTCGAAGACGAGCTTGCCAAGGCGAAGGAGGAGAATGCGAAGCTTACCAAGGAGAACGACAAACTGCAGGATGAGCTGGACGATGCTGTGGCCGACCTGAAGAAGAAGCAGGACGAGTACACGGAGTTGCTGGATAACCTGGAAGACATGAAGGCGCTACTCGACGATGCGAAGGAATCGGCGGATCAGGCGACCAAGGCCCTCGAGGACCGTAACGATGAACTGGCGGATCTGCAGAACCAACTCGCGGATGCCCTTAAGGCGCGGGACGAAGTGGAGGAGCTGAAGAGGAATTTAGAAGACCTGGAAGATGATAACCGGAAGCTGAAGGAAGATTTGGGACTTAAAGACAAGGAAATTGTAGATCTAAAGACTCGAGACGAGTCGTGGTTACCGAATACTGACGGGAAAAAAGTCAAACATCGTTTTACGAAAATGTTTGACGGCAACTGGAGGTCGTTGATTGAAAACAGACCAGAGGCTTTGAAGGCTGCATTCGTCATTGATAGTAGTCTGGCGTGCCATGTTCCCGGGGATCAAATCAGTAATGTCGGTTTTGATAGAGATTAGTATTTAATTTTTTTTTCATTGTATTTCGAAAAGTAGATTTTTTTTTTTTTTTACCATCGTATTATTTTTCGTTTTTTAAACTAATGTTTCTGAAAAGGTAGTAATTTTTTTTTTTTTCCATATCTGTGTGTTTTTAACGAGTTCACTTTTTTTTTTTTTTTTTTTGGGTGCCTTGCATCACCAAGCATAGTTCAATGGCTCACATTATCTCGTGCACCGTTTTGGCTTCTCTCTATCTTTCCCTCTTTCTCTTTTTTTTTTTTTTGCTTTAACCCCTCTCCCCCCAGAAGGGCAACCGAGAAATGAAGTCTGTTTTAAAAGCTGGTTTGGAGAAGGACGTGGATGTTATTATTCCCTCCTCCAATTTAACTGTAAAGGAGATTCAAGATCAAATCCCCGCAAAGTACTTTGAGAGGTCAACCCTGAGAAGCAGTCTGTATGTGGCGCGCGACATTGCACAGTGCGTTGCGGCCTACGCCGTAATGTACTACTGCGTTGTTCCATTCATCGCCGGAGTTGACAGTGCGATTGGCGGACATCCCGTTGGAAGAGGAATCGTGTTGACGTTAAAAACGTGGTTGTGGAGTATCTTTTGGTTCGCACAGGGTTTGAATCTCACTGCTCTCTGGGTAATGGCACACGAGTGCGGCCATCAGGCGTTCAGTCCTCACCGCCAGATAAACAATGCAGTTGGCCTGGTGCTGCACTCGTTCATTCTTGTCCCATACCACAGTTGGAGGATCACGCACGGCAACCACCACAAGCACACGAACCACCTGACAAAGGACAATGTTTTTGTTCCCCGTAAGGAAAGCAAAATCATTGAATTGGTGGAAGAATCCCCCCTTGCGATGCTATGGGGCATGTTTGTGATGTTCTTCTTCGGCTGGCCCGCCTACTTGCTTTTCAACGTCGCCAGCCAAGACTACGGGAGACGCGCCAACCACTTCGAGCCGTCCTCCCCGCTGTTTCGCCCCGAGGATGCAGAGGACATTATTGTATCTGATTTGGGTATTGTGGGAATGATTTTCCTTCTTACCATCTTCACGTTCAAGTATGGCTTTTCCAGCTTTCTCTGCTGGTATTTTGTTCCCTATTTGTGGGTCAACTTTTGGTTGCTGTATATCACGTATATGCAGCACTCCGACATTCGACTCCCGCATTACTCGCACGATGAGTGGACGTTTGTACGAGGGGCGATTGCCGCTGTTGACCGTGACTATGGGTGGTTGTTGAACGAATGGCTCCATCACATCAACGACTCTCACGTTGTTCATCACATTTTCAGTCAGGTGCCATTTTACCATGCCATCACCATTACCCGAAAACACATCAAGGAAATTCTCGGTGACACGTACATCGTGGATAACAGACCGCTGCTCAAGTCTCTTCGTAAGACATGGACTGACTGCCGCTATGTGGTTCCTTCCGAGGGAGTTTGTGTTTTCCATGGGTTTAATAAAAAAAGATAAGCGGCTCCCCTTTCCCTTTCTTCTTTATAGTTGATTTATTTAATTTTTTTTTCTTTTAAATTATTTTGTTCAATTCTTTTTTTGTTTTATGCTGAATCAAAAAAAAATTTTTTTCTTAAAAATTAAGTATTAATAATGTTAAAACAAACAAGCTTTTTGTCCAATTCGTCAAATGCTTCAAACTTGCTGCTGCTGTCTGATGGACTCCGTTCGATTGGTGCTGTTTACTCTTGAATGTATAACCGAGGGGAAAAAAAGGTATTCCTTTTTTTCCCGATCAGTCTTTTTTTTTTTTTTAGTAGTTCCCCCAAATAACGTTTCTAAACGGTGAAATCAAATGAGTTTGATCAATGGTAAACAAACGGTCGCTATGGTAAACACAAAGAGTGGGGGAAAGGGAGGTGCTCTCTTTGTTCTTGCAAAAATGAAGGAGTATCTTAAAGAGGAAAATGTTTTCTCCTTGTTCTCTGGAGACCCGGAGAGGTTTGCCGAAGATGCGGCCGAATTTATAGTGTCCAAACAGCCGGCCATTATTATTGTCGCCGGGGGAGATGGAACACTGTCGTTCGTGATGAACTGTACAAAATTGTGTCACGACGAGGGTGCTCTACCGCTGCATTTGGGCCGAGTTTCACCCTTTCCTTTAGGTACCGGGAATGATTTGAGCTGCTCACTAGGATTCGGCTCGGGCTTCTCGAGGTGGGTCGTCATGGGCAATTCAAGGTTCAGGAAGGCTTTTGAAGTTCTGGCACACAGTGCCGCAGTTGATTTCGACAGATGGAATTTAACCATTACCCCGAGTGGTGCACCGTCATCGCGTAAATGCATAAAGAAAATAATGAACAACTACTTTTCTGTCGGCTTCGACGCGGGCTGCGCGGGGCACATGGCGCACCTACGGGAAAAGTACCCCAAATTTTTTATTACCCGCCCTGTCGTGAAGCTTTGGTACGCATTCACAGCTGCTGTCTCACTTTTCCGGGATGGAAAAATCGGGAAAAAAGTTATTTTGAGAATAGACGGAAAAGAGGTACGGTTGCCGTATAATCCGAAAGCTGTTGTGGTGGCAAACATTAATTCATACGCTGGTGGTTCGACCATATGGAACCCTAGCACGGATAAAGAGCGTTTTTTAGTCCCATCATCAAATGACGGTTTGATTGAAGTGCTGTGCTTGCGGGGTGTGTGGCACCTGGCACTGGCTCGGCTGGACTTGGGGTATGGCACCAAGTTGGGCCAAGGCAGACACGTGGAACTTGAAATTTCGTCCGATCTACCCTGCCAATATGACGGAGAGTTCATTGACAGTTTGCCTTCTCTTGGGGAGAAAATTCAGCTTTCGTTTGACTATTACACCTCTTGCGAAGTTCAACAAACTGTCCCAAAGTACACGCCGTATTTTGCGTATATTGCGTTTTTCTTGACCGTATTATTTGTTATTGTATCTCATTTTCTTTAGTAACGGACTGTTTCTTCATTTTGTTATTGTTTGGTTGCCACCTCATTTTTCTTGTAAAGAATTCAAATAGACCATTAAAAAACATCAACGGTGATACCCGTTGCGCACTCTGCGTGCCTTTCTTTCCTTTTTTTTTTATTTTATTTCTTGCACCTCATTGTTCCACCCTTTCCTTTTCTTCCGTGCGACTCATTTATCACCCCTCTTCTTCTTCCTTTAAGCCGTACGGGTCGCTGTTTTGGCAGTTTTCCCCCTTTGTGCCATGCGCTGGTCTTATTTGCTCCCTGAGTATTTGGAGTATTTCGAACAACCCGTGCCTCTTGGCGTCGCTGTGGTTAGTTCTGTTTGTAGAGTCTATGCGGAGTACCACTCTGAAGGAGTGCTTAATTGCCAACTGAACCCGGACGCAGAACAAAATGTTCGAACACTACAAGTTTCTCTGCCGGCAGACGCAGCTCACCTGCCCCTTGTGGAGTGGTGGCTAGTGCGAGCACCTGCGACCCAGCTCAAAGTGTCAGCTACATTCGAAGGGTGTAATGGTACTATACGGAAAGAGGTTGATACGCTAGTAAATCTTTCCAGTACCCTCACCTCTCGTGCTGTTGGTCATGCCTTTCTTCTCTTATTTCGGGGCGTTGATTCTTTATCCTTGTTCACCCCTCTACTTGCGCTGACTGAAGATATCCGAGCTTATCGATGCCTCACATTAAATTCTCTCGATGGTTTAAGCGGGTCTCCTCGCTTAAAGATACTGGACATATCACAAAGTAGCGTCACCAATCTCAAAGTGCTCAAAGCGTGCCCTTTTCTGGAGCGGCTCGACATTTCTGGCTGCACAGAACTGGCTGCTCTGGACGATGTCGAAAATTTGGGACGTCTCCGACACGTAAACCTTTCCCACAGTGGCGTTAGCTGTATTAAGGCACTCGAGTGTTGCCCACAGTTAGAAACTGTCGATGCGTGTGGGTGCACAAGGTTAGCATCACTTTCTTTGACTAGCCTGTCGAAACTGAGAAATGTGTATGCGTCACGCAGTAACGTAACGTCGTTGGCCACACTGCGCACATGCCCGATGGTGCAGGAAGTGTTCGCGGCGGATTGCACTTTACTGACGGACCTTGATGGACTGGAAGAACTACAACACCTCAAGGAGATTAATGTGTCTCACAGCGGAATCACGGGTATTCATAATCTTGGACGGTGCCCCTCTCTCCAGCTCCTGAGCTTTACGGGGTGTAAAGCGGTGTCGTCCCTCGACGCGTTGAACGGTGCGTCTTCGCTTGAGGTCGTACACGCGTCTCGTAGTGCCATAACTTCCGTTCGAGCTCTGCGCACCTGCTCCATGCTGAGGGAGGTGTATGTAGTGGATTGCATGAACCTGACTTCGCTGGACGGTCTAACAGGGCTCCACCACCTCAAGGAAGTGAATGCCTCTTTCAGCGGCATTACGACTCTCTCAACGATTGGCACATGCCCTTTACTCGAGAGACTAAGCGTTATCGGGTGCGAAAGACTGATATCTCTTGATGGACTGGAGGGCCTACAGCATTTGAAAGAAGTGGATGCGTCCCGCACCAACATCAAAGAAGTATCGGCGTTGCGCACCTGCCCTTCACTCACGACGCTACGCCTTCAGGGGTGCGTACAGTTGTTGTCAATTCGTGATTTGGACGGCCTAAACCACCTGTTCAACGTGGATGTGTCACAAAGCGGTGTTATACCGCACGAAGATTTGTTTGATCAGGATTAGCACTGTGCAAGTTGGTACATCATTCGTACGGAGTTTGACAGTTTTCATTTCGGCACATAGGTTTTCGTTTTCTTTACGTTTGACACTTGGACACCCACCGTCGTTCGCTGCGTTGTGCCCTTGACGGTTGCACTTTAAACAGCAGGTTATTTACTTTTATATGCCTTTTCTCTTGTAGTTTTTTCTTCTTTTTTTTTTGTTATAAATGGGAAATACGGTTTCAAGCTTTTTTTCTTCAAAAAAAGACAACGACGTTTCTTTCAGGGAATTGTATGGCTCTCCCGAAGAATTAAGAAGCGACATTAATGCATTGAAGTCTGCTTTAGAAGGGGAATACGACGCATATCTCAGTGCTATTTCGCCCGACTCATGGGAGGAGGGTTTGGCGCCCCGACTTGTGGAGCTGGTTCAATATGTAATTGAGGCCAATACGACGAACGAATGCGGTTTATTAAAGGAAGAAGGCGCGTGTGACGAGTTTTCCGACTTGTCCGCATGTGGGGAGGTGTTTTTTCACCGCGCCTTTTACGCTAAGTGTCAACAGTGTTGTGTTGTTTCTGGAGGTGCTTTGTGTTTGGGGTGCCTAATTCACTCTCCGTGCCGTCGGCATGACTACTGTTATTGCTTTGAGGAAGCCAAGGGCGGCGGCAGCGGCTTCTGTGATTGCGGTGACGTGAACGCGTGGAAGAAAGAGTCATTCTGTCCGAGACACGCACACAGTACAGCGACGACCGAATGCCCCGTGAGCGAAAAAGAAGAGGAGGAATTGCGGTGGAAGCGGGTGATACTCAATTTCATTGTGGAACTGCTCTCCGCAGAAACTTTGAATCTGATCCGAATGAAAACAAATTTGCCTCTCTCAATGGCAAATTTCGAAGAGGGTCCCCTGCCAAGCTATTGTATGACACTTAATCATATTTTGTTAAATGTCACGTCAACACGGCTTCAGAACTGTATTGTGGAGCGCTTCCGTTCTTCACTCTTCCCACGCCACAGTAACCCATGTGGTGGGCCTCTGGTCGCCTTTTACCATGAACACCGAATGGTCTCCTGCTTTGAGCCCATCTTTTTGCTGCCAATGGTGAACGACGGCGCCCTTGAGCCCTTGCTTAGCCCGTTAACTCTCCGCTTTGTGCATACTACATCGTTCCGACTTCTCTGTGCTGCAGCATCAGTGAAGTACGTTGTCCCCACTATGAGTATGCTGATGGTGGTCGCCCGTACTCTCAACGCCGAAGTCTCGTCGGGACTCTCCGCCCATCCCAACTTTCTTATGGATTTTAGCGACCATCCAGAGTGGAAACATGAAACAATGGTGCACCGTGCTATCCGCAGCACATTGTTGTTTTTGGCCGAGAACGCTTCCTCCAAGCTCCCCACGTTCCAGGGTAGCAAATATCTGTTTCCTATCGACCAGAGTAGGCTTGTCCGACTCCAAAAATTGCACTATGTCATTTGCGTGATAGAATGTGGCCCGGACCCTTTGATGGGTCTGGTACTGTCCGGATGCGCGTTTCGTGCGTACTTAATGACACTGGAAGAACTAGCTGTCAGCAACTACCATCGGCTTTGTGAGGGGCTGGACAATTTTTTCATGTCGGAGAGCAGTTCTTTTTTTATGTCATGTGGCAGCACACAGAGTCTGCAGTTAGTTTTCAAGAAAATTTACGACATCGCGCGGTGTATCAACCACTGCGGCTGTTACACCGACATTACAGGGCGTTTTGGCGCTGACCCTTTGCTCATTGAGGAGCTTCGACAAATCGACGGGCTTTCCCCGACTTCGAATTTCTTTGTTGGCAGTGATGGAACTGACTTCACTCCGGGTCCGTATTTTTTTGAAATGATAAAGCACACCAAAGTCACCCGTTCCATTCTGCTCCCCGACGAGCAAAAACTGGCGGACAAGACGATTCCAGAGGGATCTGTGCAGTTGGAGTACATTCTCACGGTTGGAGACGTCATCATGCGCTCCGTCCTATCGTTCCTTGACGTACAGGAAAAGGATTTTAGGAAGGAGAACGACACCGTTGTGCTCTCGTCGCTCAATGAGGAGCAGTGCGCGAGTGTGATGGCATTCGATCTGCTTGCCCCCTTTTCGCACGCCGTCTCCTTGTTTAACTTGGTAGTGGTTAGTCTCGCGCGCCTACTGCGGATTTGGGTAATGCTGCAGAACTCTCCGGCGGCCTCCTCCCGCGGCACCCCGCCGGTCAACGCTGTGTTGTCGAAGCTGTTGACGAGGGCGTCAGTGACGCGTGCTGACTTTTATGAACAGGGTCTGCTGGACTCTCTCGTCATGCCGTTTGTTCTATTGTGCCAACACAAGGAGAGAATCTGGCATCAGAATGAGTACAATCTTGATTACCACAGTGAGGCGTTTTGCGTTTCAACGGCTAACGTGTTCCCCAGAAATTACGTCCTTCTTCTTCAAGTTTTATGCGCTGAACAGTACCCCAGTGACTTCACGCTCCGAATTCGGCAGCGATTTTCCTATGCTCGAACAAAGGAGCACGCCTCCTCCAGTGCGTTCCTAAAGCTCATTCTCACCATGCAGCTGAGTGTTTCCGACCTGAAAACTGTGCCAGATTATGAAAAAGAGTTCATCACGCACCGCATCGCCATGTACATTGCGGCGGAAGATATGACATTCCCCCAGATGTTGAAGGCAACCGTGGGGGAAATGTTTCTTATCTCGTACAATGAGTCGGAAGATAGATTCCTCGGCGTGGACTGGGCATCCATTCTCCAGGAAGCGTTGGAAGAGATTGCCGTTCCGTGGGAGGTGAAGGATACCAAGTGTCACCTCATAAAGGACGACACCACGTGGGTCAAATACGTGAATCTGTACAGTGCCTCGCCCTATGAATTAAACTTGGATACCTTACACGAGCGGTACAACTTGGTCCGCCGCCGTGCGGAGCCAACAAAACCAAACTCTACACCGTACTGCCTCCCGCCTCCCCAATTCAACGCATCACACGTCCCTGCGGAGTCTCTCCGGCCGCTGCGCCTGCTGCTACACACCGATGCCGTGGTTATCCCGGCGGTTCACCTACTCCATCAGAAGTATTTGGAGGTGAGGGGAGACCGATCTGAGGATGCGCCCACAAGTGCGGTGGACCCTGCCACCGTACTCCACGCTATCACTGTGCTGTACCTCGCCGTACAAGACTCGTTGGAGGTGTACCACGCTCAGTGCCGGACTGAGGGAGGGCCTATTGGTGACTGGAAGGTGGTGGAGGACTACCTCGCTGGGAAGGAGATTCACCGCTCCGCCTTTACAGAGGAGTCGGTGTCGGGGTACTGCCCTCTGCCCGAATTGCGGCACGCCAGTTCCATCAAAGAACGACTTGTGCGAAACATAACCGAGTCGGCGAGTAGTACGGCGGAAGTGCTTGCCGGGCTACGGCTCTACTACAAAAGTAATCCGTCCCTGGATAAGTTTAGCTATGTGCGCATGATTGAGTTTATTTTGACTCAAACCTCTTTGGCGGACTTTGAGGAGGACTGCAGTGAGGGAGACCAAACCGCGGCAGGTCCTAACGAGGAAGAAGCGCGATTGCAGAGGATCAAAGCAAAGCAGAGGGAAATGATGCGAAGGCTGAGAAAACGCTATGAGACCGAGGAGGAGGGCGAAGACGCCACCCTGGGCAAAGCGGATTTCACGGCGCGTGCCGGACAAGACAACATCAACACCTTATTGTTTACGCGGATGCTCTCTAATGTGAGCGAGTCCAACTGCTGCGTTTGCCTTTTAGAGTCGGATCAGCCTCTGCTGCTGTTCGCCTCACGGTCCGAGTCATTGGTGTTGTCTCAGTTAGGATTTGTGGATGGGTCAGCAGTGACACACCATTTTTCGCTATGCGGCCACGCAGCCCACTATCAATGCATACAGAGGTTCCACCGGCGAAACAACCTACAAGCTGCCAGCGTGTTCAGATGTCCGCTCTGTGCATCCGTAATGAATGCGGTGTGTGCTCTGCCGTGCTTTGATACAGAGGGAAAAGAGGACAGCACTATGTTTGAAATGCTACAAAATGGCACTCCAAAAGCCCACGCTGTCGCACACTGTAGTTGGCTCATTGAGGGACAGCAGTATCCACGCCTCATTCACGACAGAATCATTTTGCTATTAGAGCAGGTTAAAGTGGGACACCACCTCGTGATGAACGATTTGCTTGCCATAACGGCACTTCTAACCAACTGCCCCGCAGAGGGGAATGACGAAGACGGCGAATCCGGGTACCACTCACTTATTATGGAGTGTCTGCGGTCTCCTGCGAAGGCATCAGCGGCCCTTAAGACACATGCACTGATGCGACTGAGTGGTGTTCAGAGGTCAGTGGTCAGCCGGAACGGAGAGAGCGAGGGAGGAGTGGCGTGACTTGCGCGACGCCAAAAGTATTGACACATTAGACGACGACGGAAAGGGCTCATCCCTGTTTCTTGTATCCCTATGGACCAATTTGGGGTTTCTTGCTCTTCTTAAAATGGTGCTGTCGGATTCCTCTTTGAATCAAGTGCTAACCGTCGGCGAGAGCGGCGATGTCGTCCAGTGCACTCCCCTCGAACCTTCCGTGTTGTCCAACCGGACGTCCCTGATCGGGTCTGTTCGCGTGCTGATGGGGTATCTTCTGGAAGAGGAGTACAGTCGTCCTCTCGACCAACCAGCCGGCCAACTGCCCCTCTCGTTCACTTACCAAAGGTTGGAGGAACTTTCTTTGATGTATACTGGCGCAGAGGCATGGGGCTGTACGGTGGCGGAGCATATCCTCTGTTTCCCATCCGAGTATCTCGTATTTTTGTATGAACACTATCGCCAACTAAGTGCGTGCGCGGAGTGCTCCGCACTCGACAGTGAGAAGGCCATCTGCTGTTACTGCCGTAGAGCGGTGTGTGTGGATTCACTGGGGGCAGAGTTGATGTCTCACTGCCGGAGTTGCGTGGGCCTCGGCGTGTCGGATACTTGTGATGGACAGATGAACAAATTGGGCTTGTTTCTTCAAGGACAGCGGAGCCTCATCATTAGTGTGGATCCACAAACGGCATACTTTTGCTACTATCCTTCTTTCTATCTCGATAAGTACGGGGAGACCAACGAAAGCTTGAAAGTGAAAAATTCCCTGTTTAGGTCTACCGCACGCGTGATCAAGTTTTTGAACGTATGGCTTTGTGGATCGTGGTCGATGAACCCAAAGTTGGTGAAGAGAACATTCTCAAAACCGGTTTCTTTTTTAAGTGCTTAGTAATAGTTCGTTAAAATACATGACGGCGTTTTTTTTTTTTTAAATAAAGTTTAGAGTACCGTCGTTGACAAGAGAGTATGACACAATTCCTTTTTTGGTACACGATGCTGTCTTGGTCACCTCTGACCCCCCTCCTTTAGGGGCGGACAATTTCCCCCTCCCTTCTCCTATTTTCCATTACCACATATCTAAGGTATATCCTATTCTCGTCATTTATCCTCTCACATCAAAATATTTCACACTATACTGACTACTTTAAGAAATCTATCCCCCTTGCTCTGGTGGCTGTCAATTCCCGTGCCAGAGAGGGCGTGGAGCGTCACAAGGCAGGTGCACTGGGATGTTATATCCGCCCTGGAGACTGTGGAACGCGTCGCGTATGGAGAGGGCATTCATCCGATGCTGAGGGCTTGGAGCGGGTTCTGTGGTGGATGGAAAGGCAGCGGGATTATCCACCGCTTATTGTTGTGTCGTTTGGCAAACCCTCGAATAACGTCCCCGCTTGGGAAAGTGTCTCACAACGACTTTCTCAAAGCAACGTCGAACACATATTTAGCATAAATATAAAGAACAGTGACGTTCTTCTTCCATTCGTCGGGCTTTTTTAGCGAGCGAAAAGTGTTATTATACATAATTGCCCCTTGGTCTCTCTGGAGGCCTTGAAAGGGATCCCGAGGATCAACAGACTGGTACTGTTGCGTTGTCGAGGTACCTTTACCATTAGTCCCCTGTCGACTTGTCCGAACCTGACTAGTTTGCGCGTTTTGGGTTGCCCCCATCTGACTTCAGTGGAGACCTTGGGGAGCCTTCGAAGTTTGAGAGAGATGTTTTTGCCACAGAGTCCTATCACTAATCTTGATTTTCTGAAGTGCTGCAGCTTGCTGGAGTCGGTAGACGTAAATGGGTGTAAAGTGATAACGTCCCTATCTGGATTGTCTGGTTTGACGTGTCTAAAAACGTTAAAAGTTAACGAAACTGCCATTACCGACTTGCGGGCCCTGGCTGGATGCGTGGCGTTGGAGATCCTGAGCGTTCGGGGGTGCAAAAAGTTAACAACGCTCGCTCCGTTATCCGGTTTGAGAAACCTGAAGACGTTGGATGCTAACAGGTGTGGGATAGCGAGTATTGGAGATTTGGGTGGTTGTGTGGCGCTGAAAATAGTGGATATATGCAATTGTAAAAATTTGACGTCAATCGCTGGCTTGGCCGGACTGCAGAAACTGAGGAAGGTGAATGCCGGAGGTACCAAAATCACTGAAGTTGATCCCCTCGCTGGTTGCGCGGCGCTAGAGTACGTGTGCGTAAGGTTCTGTGATGGAATCACGTCACTGACCGGACTTTCCGGGCTGCAGAACCTCAGGGAAGTTTATGCCCGTGGCGCTACTGTGTCCCCTGGTGATCCGCCGGGGAACTGCCCTGCACTTCAAATTCTTTCCTACGATGACGACGAATCCTCATCGGGATATGATTCGGAGTGGGAAGAGTGAAAGGAGTTTTGCGGGGATACCGTATATTGTTTAGTGGGATGATTAAACAAAATTTTAAAATAGAACATGCGTGCACGGTTTATACTTTATTCTAGAGTACTTGAAGAACCTGCAATTGAATGCAGCAGATACACTTCAGTCTTTTTAGTGGGTTTTGCACCCGTGCTCACCATCTCTTTACTTTAGTTGGGTATTTTGTATTTTGTTTTCTACCTGTTTTTCGTATATTTCTCAGTGGGCTGACCACTTTGATAAGCCTATCCCGCTTGCGCTGGTTGCTGTTAATTCCCATACAAAAAATTACGAGGCGAGTCACAAAAAAGGTTTAATCAGTTGTGGTGCCACCACCGATGGTTATGACGTATACCGTGCAAGTGAATTCGTCACATTTGGCACACATGGAGAGTCCTCTGTGGCTTTGACAGCTTGAGTATCCGGTGTGTATTGATGTTATGTTTAATGGTCCCAAAACACTGAAAGAAATTACCACTTGGGAGAGTTTCGCACAATGACGTTCCGTTGAATCGTTATCGAGTCTCTTCTGCCGTTTTCCATACTGTTTGTAGCCGTTATTTTAATCAACTGTACTTTGACTACTATGGAAGCGTTTGGGGGACTTCATCAGCTGAGAAAAGTGTAATGAAGAGTATTGCCGACCTAATGGGGTGTACGGTGATAGAGTCTGTAGACAGCAGCGACTGTAGGAATCTTCACTCCAACATTGCCATCCCCACACTCCAAAAGCCGAAGAAGGTAATTGTCGAAGGAAGCCTGGTTAGCCTCGACGTATGCGCCGCGTTCAGGTCTGGGGTTTTCGTGAAGGTTGACGATGCTTCCACTTGCGGTTCAGACCAGTAAGCTAATGATTTCGAGGAGGAACCCCGTAGTATTGAGGGTGAGAATCCAAGAGATGGACGTCCTCTCTGGCAGTTATAAACGAATGAACCACTTATTCCGTCTCGCTCTTTCTTGGGAATAAGGGCTGACTGGGTATTCTGGTACTATTACTAGAAGTAGAAATACAATACACTAATTCAATGTCCCCTCGCCCGTCAGTGGTTTCTGTTTTGCTTTTAATTAGTCTGTTACATTGTAAACAATCCGGTCGCTTTGAAGCGACTTAAGTGACTGAGAAAAGTAGTTGTGTCAGAATCTCGTGGTGACGTTACGCTTGGTTAGAAATGATAATGTAACCGTGCTCTGCTGCTGCCGAGTTTCCGTAGTATTTTGTGGCCGAAGAGTTCTTAGAAACATTACGGTAACGTGTTGTGGGAGTGCTTGGTGCCGGAGAACGTAGGCGTAAGCCAATGTAAAAGGATGAAGTTTTGACACATCTTTCAGGGTTTCCACGAGGTGAGTGGTCGTCCTGCGCTATCCATCTGGCTATTCCAGCACATTGCGTGAATAAAAAGGGTTTCGCGAAACATTAATTTTAAAAACCCATGTTTTCACCTCTGAAAGATTTACTCCATTCCCTCACTTCGGGAACAGAGTCAAGTACGACTGTTTGCTGTATTATTTCCTCAAAGTGGTCTTGTAATTTATGCATTGTTTTCAGTATACTTTGAGTGCGGTTGAAGGTTTAGTTTTTGGCTTTTCTTGTTAATTACTGTGTTTCACTTTCCCCATTTTAGTTCAATCGTACTATTTTTTGTTTGTCAACACGCTAGCTACTAATGTTTACCCCTCATAATTTTTCCGACTATATGGGATACTTTAAGGTGTCGCCACCACTCGCACTAGTAGGAGCCAATGCTCAAGCACGAGAGTGTGGGGAGATCCGTAAAGGAGGTGTACTCGGTGTTACAATTACCAAAAAAGAGCATGAAATGCGCCGGGTGTTATCCGTGCAATCATCAGATGTAACCAGCATTGAGAAAACTCATTGGTGGATCGCCAGGCAACTGAGCTACCCTCTACATATTACGGTCAACTTCAGTGACAGTAAATCACTGAAAGACATTCCCGCGTGGGAAAAATTGTCAAAAAAGATGGTGAAGGACAATGTAGAGCACACGTTTGGCTTGGATATACATTGTGTGGAGTCTCTTTTACCATTCTCCGTACTGTTGGAGCGGACAGAGGAGGTTTGCCTAAATAAATGTAACTTGAAGTCCTTAGAGGCGTTGGAAAGACTTCAATGTCTTCGAAAAATAGAACTTCAAGACTGCCGCGGTACATTCAGCCTTGACTCTCTGACTACTTGTCCTAACCTCACGAGTGTTTCCGTCCCTGATTTCTACGATAGTGCTAAACTGGAGTGTTTAGGGAGGGTTCAAAGTCTCAGGAAGGTCGTATTGAATTCCTGTGCTATAAAAAATGTTGATTTTCTGAAAGACTGCCTCCTGCTGGAGTGCTTGGAGGTGAAAGCCTGTCGTTGACTAACATCACTAGACGGACTATCGGGACTGAAAAACTTGAAGACTTTGGATGCGTCCAAGACTAGCATCAATAGTATCCGTGCTCTTTCAGGATGTACTGCTCTGGAGGACGTTTGTGTCAATTCGTGTGAAAGTCTAAAGACTCTCGAGGGGCTCTCCGGTTTAAAGAATTTGAAGATTGTGAAAGCTGAATTCAGTGGACTTCAGAGTATTGAGGGACTGAAGGGCTGTGTGGCGTTGGAGGAAATTGATGTAAGTAGTTGCAAACAGTTGACCTCTCTGGATGGTCTCTCGTGGTTACCGCATTTGAAAAAAGTATATGCTTCTTACACCAAAGTTGAAAATATTCGGGTATTAAAAGGGTGTGTCTGAGTTGCGCCATCTTTGCCTAATGGGGACTGCAAAAAGTTAACCTCCCTAAAAGCCTTTTCAGGACTACGTAAATTGAAGACGTTTATGGGCAAACGGTAGTGGAGTGGAAAGTGTTCGCTACTTAGCAGGATGTGATTCTATAGAGGTGTTAACCGTGGAGTTCTGCAAAAACCTAAAGAGTTTGGATGGCTTATCTGGGTTAAAGTGCTTAGAGATCGTCCATGCACGCCACAGTGGAATTTCAAATATTACAGGTCTGGCAGGGTGTGCATCTCTAAGGCGGGTAGAGTTAACTAAATGCCAGCAGTTAACCTCTCTGGAGGGTCTACCTGGATTAAAGCAACTAAAACACGTTTATGCCATGCAGTACACCAATCAACAGCGTTCTGCCACTCACGGGGTGTGTTGCATTGGAGAAGTTGACTGTATGTTTGTGCCCAAAGTTGAACTCTCTGGACGGATTGTCTGGATTAACCAACTTGAAGAAAGTGGATGCTCATACGAGTGGAGTGAAAAGTATCGAGGGTCTACGTGGTTGTACAGCAATGGAGGAGTTGAGTGTTTCAGGGTGCGAAAACTTAACGTGTCTTGATGTACTTTCTACGTTTCCAAAGCTAAAGTGCGCGACTATATTGTTCTCCAAGATTTCTTGTGGTGAGCAGAAAGAGGACTCTTCTGTGCTTGGTTCGTTTACCTTTAATGGAGTTGAGTTTACCGTCAGTTCGGAGTCTCGGAAAAAGGAAGTGGTTACAGTTGTTAAGGCAAGGTCTTGTTCGGTTGGTGTTTAAGCTGAGAAGGGGAAGTATTGTAGTATGATGTGTTTCTGGTACTCCACTCCTTTAAGGAAGTGGCGGTATCTCAGTATTTATTGGATCTATACATGTAGTGTAGCTCAAAGTCAGACAGTAGTGAAACAAAAATAGTAATTAAAGAGTCTTTTGTCAATTTATGTTTTTATACGGCAGTAAGGGTTTTACTCTTTTCCAGTGTAGTATCTCGCACGATATTTGAGCAATACTTCATCTTTTATCTCATTTCTTAATTTTCAACCAAGCACCAATTCATTTTCCGATTATATGTACCATGTCGCTCAAGTGAGCTGACCTAGGTAACTATTTCCTGTGGGCAGCGTGTTGTACTATTTAGTGAATCGTGTGCGGTGGTAGGATTAATATGCTGATTCTTTAAAAAGTATGTTCCAAGATCCATTGAATCCAAAGTTCGTTATAGAGAAAAGTTACTGGAGACACCAACAGGCTCTATCGTCGTTGTGAGTGATTAAAACGTCGACCTAGTAAGTGTATTTTTGTACTACTTTGTTGTGGTGTTAAACTATTAGTTCCTGCGTGTTTGTTTTATTGTAGTACGGTAATTTGGCTGTTGTGTAACTCTTGTGAGTGTTAATCTATAACGTGGGATGCTAGTTTGACACCTTATAAAGCGGTAGACTTATGTTTGTGTTTGTTTTAACGAATCAGTACACGTTTTGTAAATACGATCTTTATGAACGAACAGTTTGTATATCCGGACTCTTTCAATTTTAGGATTGTTTCTTACCTTTTGTTTTCATTGGGGTTTGGGATGCACGTTGCCTAGCACCCTTATGATAAAGTGTGCCTGGTTGTCGGCGAGGTAAAACAGGCCCTCTTTGTGAGCTTTTTTCGTCTTTACTTGTTTTTATAAACAATTCTAAGAAACTTGTAGTACACATGTGAGTCGTTTTTGTCTCTTTACTGATAGGGTGGGGTTGACGCTTGGGGTTTCTTCTTGTATCCGTGCTGAACGGATGGTGGTGCCGCTGTGTTTAGGGCCCAATGTCTTTGGTGGTGTGTTGGTGTTAGTGTTAGTGTTAGTGTTAGTGTTAGTGTTAGTGTTGGTGTTGGTGTTAGGGTTAGGGTTAGTGTTAGGGTTAGTGTTGGTGTTTGCTTATCCACATTCTTTTCAAGGAGAGTAATTGGATGTAGCATGACGAATTTTATAAAAAGTGTATTTATTGTTTTGTGTTTTTTCATATGATTTATTTTTATTGTGGTGATGGATGTAAGACTACTTGATCCTATCCATCTTGGGAATTCTTTCTTGCCTTTTCTATATTACACGAATATAGGAGAAGAATTGTAAAGGCTGACAAAAATTTTTAAACAATGAATCCACAAGTGGAAGAAAAGTTGAGAGCCGCTCTCACTCCTGAGGAGCTTCAGGGGTTAAGAAACTCCCTTGTGAATAATCAGAATGCGGATGGGAATAATACGACACAAGACGAACACACGTCTGCCAGATACCTTCGCCAAGCACAAGAGGAGAAAGATTACCCTTTCCTCGGCCCATACCGAGTCGACATGGCTCAATACAATGATGTTCTTAATTTACCGGTACCTGCAGGCGTCGCGTGGGCTGAAGACAACAAGCAAACTTTCACGGTCAGGGCGGATGCCAAATCCCTCACTGTCGACCAAGCCATCATGGGGTCTCACATTTTTGGGTCCAACGAAACCGTCGACCACGCTGGAAGAACCTTAATTTTTCTCTACCTGGATACTCCAGCAGTGAACCGCATCAGGGTCCACAATTCCATTATCCTGTCTCGGTATCCCGATCTTAAACGACGAGCTATGGGGAACAGGGCATTAAAGTGCTCGCTTCCTCTGTACGCACCACTAAATCCCAAACTAAAGGAAATCAACGAGAGGATCCTCGCCTCGATGGACGAGGTGCAAGGAGGCGAAGCGGATGAGAAACGTAAACCGTTCTTTACAGACGAGAAGATTCAAGGAGGCGATTATACCGAACGTGTCATTGATGGCAACGGCCAACAAGTCTATGCCGTGCAAATGACGGAAACCGATGCAAGGCTAAACTACATCGCGAACCTACTCCAAGGGATGGCAAATGAAAAGCAGTCTACAAAGAGAAGGACCTACAACAATAACCCTCAAAACAACAGTAACTATTACAACAACAATAATAACAATGGTGGGCGCGGGGGTTACAACCGCGGCGGATACCGAGGTTCCGGTGGACGCGGGAATGCCTATGGAGGCGGCTCTGCCACCGAAGAAGAGTCGTCGGCAAAAAACTAATTGTGCCCGGAGTAGAGCCGGGCCAAGGGGATACCAATGAAAGGACAGAACAAAACCACCTGTCGTTCGGCGGTAGCCTTAAAGCTGGGAAGACGTCCAACCTCGAGTTGGATGAAGTTCTTCTCTATTTAAAGAATAATAATCCGAGTAATAAGAGGCTCGTTATTCTCCCTAGTAACACGTTACTCGTTATGGGAGATCGTACTATCGAAACTTTAAAGAAGTACGATAAAGAAGGGAAAGAAGTATTTTTCCCACTTTTTCTCAAAAATCATTGGATGGCAGGCATCCTGTGGGAGAGTGAGCTGACGGTGTATGATTCGGCGCCCTGTGCACATCTACACAAGCTACTCTGCAGGACTTTTGAACGCCTATGGCCGTCGTTACGCCTTACGTTTGCCCACTCGGCGAGACAAGTACGAGGTAGCAATGATTGTGGTATATTTGCCCTTATTGCGTTTTACGCTACTTACCTTCGCGTGAAAGTCTCGGTACGAGACGATCTACCTAAGATGGTGAGAAGCTTTTCTGTCTTCTCCGCAGCGCCTACAGATGAGCGCAGAGGACGTCGTCACCAGAATGAAAGCTATCCTCCTACATGGGGAGGTGGAAGGAGCAGGATTACCAGAAGAGACGCGAGAGCGTTACGACCGTTTTGTACAACAGTACAAGAATCTGAAGACGGAGTTTAAAAAGAACCCAACCTTGCGCACTGTTTATATTACCATTGCACTTCTCTCAATCGGAGAGGGAAAGGACCGCAGCTGCGAGAAGCATCATATTGCTTCGCAAGCAGGAAAGCGCCACTTGGCGCCCCAGTCTTTAAATGACTTGGCGGAGGTAATACAATTATATGGATTTGGCGTATTTCTTTATGGAAAAGCAGCACGAAGAGCAGAGGATACGTTGATCATTGGTGAAGGCAAGCAACCCGGATCCGTATTTGCGGTACAGTGCGATGTGTCTTCCCAGTTACCAAAGAATTTCGGCGACTGTGTATTCCTCGCTGGTGCAGAGTATTTTAAGGGAACCAAGAAAACAAGACCTCATTATGAACTCACATGGAGTCATAGGAAGGCGGTGATTGGTGTGTACGTCAACCCGAATAGCACCAAGAGACGTTTTACATCCGTAAAGGAGATGGAGTCGCTTCTTGCGGTTACATCTGTTTCTACTGAACCATCTCGCACCGTAAGTGACGCGTCCACTCGAGTCGTGGTAGACCCTATCGCGGAGGCAGTAGCCAACGAGGTGGATGTGACAAACGAAATAGAAGAAGAGGACATGTCGATCTCGGTCGACCAGGAGCTGGATAATGCGGAAACGGTACCATCAGTGGTGACCCACCAAGTTCAACATACACTACCACTGGAAGACACATTGTCTACTGGAGTAGAAGCACCGCATACATTTCGAGAGCAGGGCGAGTCTACGTTTGACCCGTCAGAAAACGCCGGACGATTTTTTGCCCACTTCTTCCACGTAAAAAACCGGCGGGGCGGACAGCACGACGACCAGGGACGAGCGTTGTGGGGGTCTGTCTGCCCGAGAAACTGGGTCATTACGACCAGTCAAAACCCCCAGGTCAGCGAAGTGGTGTGGAGAGGCATCAAGAAGGAGGAGCGGGATTTGCACCTATCATTCCTTCAACGTGTACGAGATATGCCGGCCGAAATGCTACCTTGGCTTCCGGAGGACACAGTGCTGACCATGCTACAACGCGACGCGGTGGCTCGCAATTACGCCTGGACAACGTTTGTTCGAAAAATGAGTATGGCGCAGTCCGCCCTCAAGAACCTACCGGTTTACACCACCCAGTTAGAAGGGATCGACCTGGGACGGTCGATGGTGTGGCGTTCGGCGATGACGTATGCCAGAAAAATGATGCAACAATCCGAAACCAATCCGCCGGCGGGTGTCACAATCCATACCTTCAAAGTGATATACGCACGCCTGAGACACCGGTCACCGATGACGGCGACTTACCTCATGTTAATGTGGTGCTCCGCGGCGCGGGCGGTAGACATCGAGCGCATGAAGGTGCGGGACATTTTCATTTACACACAGGAGTATCCAACCCATGTAGAGAGCGACCGACAGCTGACAGGCTTGGAAAGTCTACAGATTACCAGCCTACCGCAGGAGACACTAGAGATGGTACCGATCACGCTCCTTATGAAACGAGGCAAGGGGGCACACTTTCGTGGGACCTACCATATATCGACCGCCATTCCCCGGCAAGATGCGGCGGTTCTCAGCGAGTTGATAGCGACGCGTACCAAGAGCCATCTGTTATTTCCCGATATTGCCGCGAGACGGCGGGAAGCCCTAGAGGTGATACATGCTGTGGCCCCGACGGCCTGCGTGGCGTCCATTCGCCGCAGTGCGATCCAGTTTTTGGCGGGGCAGGGGATACCACAGCACCTCATGATGAAGATTTCGGGACACACGAGAGAAGAAACCTACCACCGGTACCTGGGCGATGGCCGCCTACGTACGAGGGAGGACGCACAACTGCAGGAACTCGCCGCAGTCGCCCTCCGCCCCCTCCAACAGCCGAGCAATTAGGCTCCAAGGCGCCGACGGCGAAGCAGCTTGGGCTACAAGAGTTGGATATTCTAAACGAAATGCTCCGCATCAAAGAATACGAGCTGAACGATTATTATGATGACGAGAGAGCGGCTGAGGCAGCGGCGTTACGCGAGAAGATTGACCATATCCCGTTCAATACACGACAATGGCCCTTGCACTTAAAAAACCCGCCATTACTGAATATGCAGGCGGTACTCACCCTTCCTGTAGCACATTCGCGGACCATGGACCGTCTTCTAGAAGTACAAACATTCATGCAACCGTCTTACTACCAAGGCTTGAGAACGTCAAGGACACTGAAGAGTACCTCATTGAGTATGGCAGATGTCCAGCTAGCGATCGATATGGGCAAGTTTGAAGAGTGCGAGTATCAGAACCCGATTGCCCAGGAACACACTGGCCCGAATGCGTTTAGCAAACTACCGGAAGGATGGCATGGACTGAATACGTTCTACGTGCTAGAGCTAAAAGGACGTCGACGACTGATTACAGAACCGTTGGTCAATGGGGTGATTCGAAAAGAGGATATGCCACATGTGGACTACCCAGGAAGATTGGAGATTCGACAGTCGCTACGCCGCTGCCGTTACATGCTTCAAATTGATTTTGATGCATTCTATGATTCCATCGGGATTGATGAGTCGATAAGGAACAATTTTGTATTTCGCGGAAAGAACGGAAAGTACTACCGACTGAAGACACTACCCACTGGAGCACGGTGGAGCGTTTGCGTGGCGCAAGCCATTACGAGCACGATTGTGGATGTGGACACTACGTTGGTGATTCACACAATGATAGACAATATTTTGATTAGCGCACAAGACAACGAGGAGACGGAATTCCTACGTGTAGTGCGTTGTATTCTTCACCGAATACAACAGTGCCACCTGAGCACGACACCGGATCGCAATACATTGTTGCAGATGTCGGACGAGGACCTCCTGAACCTATCGGAGAAGTCTAATGTTTTTCTAGGGGAAGAGTACAGCACTTATGACTTGACAAGCGGCCAGCGTTTTATTCGAAACAGTACCAAGTCGGTGGCCAAGACGACCCTATCGGTGGGTTTAGCGCCCCATTTCACGGCTCGCACGTTTGCGAGTACTATCAGTTTGATTTTGTTCACGGCCCATACGATTAACATGAACCCGGCCGCCATGTACGACCTGTTGAAGGCATACCGAGCCGTCTACTCGACGGTCGGCGCGGGCCTAGACTGGGACATGCCCATCCCGCACTTGAGTCCGAAGATACACCGTGCGATGGTGGAGATTGCCACCGTGATAGCGGAGAACCGCTGGGCAGAGATTGCTTCCCCTATTCTCGCTACGTACAATGAAGAGGATTACGATTATGTCGTGTTCACGGACGCTTCGGCTGCCGGATGGGGAGCCGTGGTGGAGGATGTAGCTTCCGGACGAGTATTGTGCTACCAGCAACAGTGGATCGATGAACTAGCAGCCCCACTTAGCACACACTACGGCGGACCAAAGGATTACCGGTCCAAGCAGCTGTTTAACCGACAGCATTCTGCCCATGCTGAGCCACGTGCCGTGATAGAGTTGTTGCGTTACCTGAAAGAAAAAGGTGAATTGCAGCGGGGGATGCGTTTGGCGATTGTGACGGATCACGACGCCATTGTGAAGGCGCAGCGGAAATGTAATGGTTTTGGCGGCATAGGCCGCGGCAAGACGCTGAACCGCCTCTACCAGAAAGTTTTTGACCTTTTCTTCAAAGAAGAAGTAAGTATCATTTTCTTCTACATTGCGGGTCCCCAGAACCCCGCTGATACATTGTCACGACGTTTTCAAATCTATGGGGAGAGCGTGAGCGAGATTCAGGTGAATGACCTGACGGTTCCATTCCTTCGCTCCACGTATTCACCGCTCGCGGAAAGGCGATGTGGAGACACACATACATTCGCCGCTATGGGGACATGAAATGGGGAATGATTCCGCACAACAGGCTAGTGAGCCCAATTGAAAGCTTGCCTGTGGGTCGGTAACACCGACCCTCCTTGTGTATGTGTTTTGGCTTTCCTTGTTTGCACGAACAAGGACCAAAACATTGGAATACAAACCCTCTCCCTGCTCTTTTCCGATACAATAGGTTAGTCCATTACAATGCCTCGTTTCGACCAGTACTAACCCTGTAAAGGAAAAGCCTATGTATATAGCCCAACGTCATTTGCTTATCCACATTCTTTTCAAGGAGAGTAATTGGATGTAGCATGACGAATTTTATAAAAAGTGTATTTATTGTTTTGTGTTTTTTCATATGATTTATTTTTATTGTGGTGATGGATGTAAGACTACTTGATCCTATCCATCTTGGGAATTCTTTCTTGCCTTTTCTATATTACACGAATATAGGAGAAGAATTGTAAAGGCTGACAAAAATTTTTAAACAACCCACCCACCACTCCCTTTTAGAAAATACTGTACCTTTGTTTCTGTTTTTTGTTTTTTGTGTTTTCCATGTTTTTTCATAATTAACAAATAAGTATTTATTGAGTATATATTTTGAAACCTCTGTGACAAGTTTGTGGTTATCTTGTTTACAATATTAGGTTTCCTTTAAAAAATTTACCTAAAAGTTATTTTGGAAACTCGGCAATCCTATTTCTACGTTATCACGCTTACAAACCTGTATTCATATAAATGTTTACGTTTATGTACAATTTGTATACCATTTGATTACATGTTAGATTTCAGGCTCTACATTGGCTAGTGAGCCCAATTGAAAGCTTGCCTGTGGGTCGGTAACACCGACCCTCCTTGTGTATGTGTTTTGGCTTTCCTTGTTTGCACGAACAAGGACCAAAACATTGGAATACAAACCCTCTCCCTGCTCTTTTCCGATACAATAGGTTAGTCCATTACAATGCCTCGTTTCGACCAGTACTAACCCTGTAAAGGAAAAGCCTATGTATATAGCCCAACGTCATTAGGGTTAGGGTTAGGGTTAGGGTTAGGGTTAGGGTTAGGGTTAGGGTTAGGGTTAGGGTTAGGGTTAGGGTTAGGGTTAGGGTTAGGGTTAGGGTTAGGGTTAGGGTTAGGGTTAGGGTTAGGGTTAGGGTTAGGGTTAGGGTTAGGGTTAGGGTTAGAGTTAGGGTTAGGGTTAGGGTTAGGGTTAGGGTTAGGGTTAGGGTTAGGGTTAGGGTTAGGGTTAGGGTTAGGGTTAGGGTTAGGGTTAGGGTTAGGGTTAGGGTTAGGGTTAGGGTTAGGGTTAGGGTTAGGGTTAGGGTTAGGGTTAGGGTTAAGGTTAGGGTTAGGGTTAGGGTTAAGGTTAGGGTTAGGGTTAGGGTTAGGGTTAGGGTTAGGGTTAGGGTTAGGGTTAGGGTTAGGGTTAGGGTTAGGGTTAGGGTTAGGGTTAGGGTTAGGGTTAGGGTTAGGGTTAGGGTTAGGGTTAGGGTTAGGGTTAGGGTTAGGGTTAGGGTTAGGGTTAGGGTTAGGGTTAGGGTTAGGGTTAGGGTTAGGGTTAGGGTTAGGGTTAGGGTTAGGGTTAGGGTTAGGGTTAGGGTTAGGGTTAGGGTTAGGGTTAGGGTTAGGGTTAGGGTTAGGGTTAGGGTTAGGGTTAGGGTTAGGGTTAGGGTTAGGGTTAGGGTTAGGGTTAGGGTTAGGGTTAGGGTTAGGGTTAGGGTTAGGGTTAGGGTTAGGGTTAGGGTTAGGGTTAGGGTTAGGGTTAGGGTTAGGGTTAGGGTTAGGGTTAGGGTTAGGGTTAGGGTTAGGGTTAGGGTTAGGGTTAGGGTTAGGGTTAGGGTTAGGGTTAGGGTTAGGGTTAGGGTTAGGGTTAGGGTTAGGGTTAGGGTTAGGGTTAGGGTTAGGGTTAGGGTTAGGGTTAGGGTTAGGGTTAGGGTTAGGGTTAGGGTTAGGGTTAGGGTTAGGGTTAGGGTTAGGGTTAGGGTTAGGGTTAGGGTTAGGGTTAGGGTTAGGGTTAGGGTTAGGGTTAGGGTTAGGGTTAGGGTTAGGGTTAGGGTTAGGGTTAGGGTTAGGGTTAGGGTTAGGGTTAGGGTTAGGGTTAGGGTTAGGGTTAGGGTTAGGGTTAGGGTTAGGGTTAGGGTTAGGGTTAGGGTTAGGGTTAGGGTTAGGGTTAGGGTTAGGGTTAGGGTTAGGGTTAGGGTTAGGGTTAGGGTTAGGGTTAGGGTTAGGGTTAGGGTTAGGGTTAGGGTTAGGGTTAGGGTTAGGGTTAGGGTTAGGGTTAGGGTTAGGGTTAGGGTTAGGGTTAGGGTTAGGGTTAGGTTAGGGTTAGGGTTAGGGTTAGGGTTAGGGTTAGGGTTAGGGTTAGGGTTAGGGTTAGGGTTAGGGTTAGGGTTAGGAGTTAGAGTTAGGGGTTAGGATTAGGATTTAAGGTTAGGGTTAGAATTTAAAATTTAAAATTAAAATTTAATTTAATTTAAAATTAAAAAATTAGGTCAAAGTTAAAATTAAAATTTAAAATTTAAAATTAAGTTAAAATTTAA